>PDND01000295.1:0-26904 GCA_002572855.1 [Emmonsia] crescens
ATATATATATATTTGAAGCATGTGGCTGCAGCACCCAACTCAACCCCCTCACAATGCTCAACTTAACTACCAAATACATTCAATATCTCGGATTTTCCTACAACAAGCCATCAAAACATGGGAAGAAAAGGACGAACAAAACAGCCTCTGAATCGAAATGAGGCAGCCACATCTCTGATATTTCAGGGTCCTCAGAGCTTGCTTTCATCTGCAGGATCTGATCGTTTACTCGATTTTTCCGACATCTTCATTCAGGCTGGTCGGCGGACATTTCAGGAAATTCCAATTCATCAAGAGCTGTATGTTTAATCTATAAATTTATTTTCTTTTGTAGTATTCTTCTCACTGCTAACTTCTGGATGCAGGGAAAAACATAGTAGAAGGATTCCATTCCTCGTTGAATCCGAGACTCTGAACATAAACCCTCTGCATATTCATCTGCATCGAGCAGATACTCTTCGACGATATCATGGCCGCCCAGCACTTGTCTTCTCTGATGCAGAACTTCCAATAAAGCCAACAATAGAGAATACAACTCTGGAGCGCAACAGGGAATCGGATCCTGTCTCTCGGAATTTCCAGCCTGCTTCAGTGCAGGCAGAGATAGTGGTCCAGCGTCAATATCATCATCAGTTCAGCTACAACATCAACATCGAAGATTCCAACAAAGCAACTGCACCAGAGTTAATCCATCGAGACCTTGAGCAAGCAATCTCGAATATTCAGAGGAGTGAGTCAAGTGTGATGCAGCTTCGACCTCGACCACCACATTCTGCTTCTGAATCCTCCGTGATTGTATCATCACGCTCTCGGAATAAGCGAGAATTCACATCTGTTAACACGAGTCGATTGATCAGAATAGGGGGTATCTCTGTTGCTTTCACAAATGATGATCTGGAGTGGCCAACCAGTGCACTTCACTATGCAGATGATATTCCTCGGCTGATCCGAGATTGGCATCATGGTTCCCAGGTAAAACTGAAGGGAATTCCTGTCTCAATGAAGTATTGGGGCCAACTCTATAGAGGAGCACGGGCGGCCTCCTGGGTGACATTCAAGAAGAAATACTCGGAATTCAAGGTGATATCTCTCTTACTGCTAGTAAAACACTAGATGATCAGCTTGAGTTCTTGATTTTTGCTGATACACAGTTACTGCAGAGCATTATGAACATTCACAGTCTATATGACAATGATGAGGCCTTCTGGAAGGACTTCTCTACCGAGAAAGATGGTAGAATGTCTCTGATGTCATGGACCGCGCTGCTGACCAAGGCTCGTAAAATCCGAAAGGACTTTGATCATGCAGATGTTGAGGAGGCACAACAGATCTATTGTGATCAGAATCCCGGTTTTGACGAGGTCTTCTCCTATCGAAAGGGCGGAAAAACCTATGTCATGACTGATGAGATTGGAATCTCTCGAGCCTATCGAAAGCTCGCGGGCAAGAAGCCACGGCCATGGGATTATGAGGATGAAGAGGCATGACTGAACTGAGTACTCGCAAATTACGGGATCTGCAATGAGGGCCCCTGTAGAATCCGAAGCTGGGAGCTAGTTCAACTGATGCTGGCTGAAAAAGGGAAAGGGAGATAGATACCAGGTTCTGCAGCTGGGAACCTGGAAATAACGAGGTCCGCCCCGGTCGCGCTCGTAAAAAATGATGATCCACTGGCATGGCTGTTGATGTGAAGCAACCATGAACCCTCAATCACCTCGCAAATAGAGAGATTCACATCAATCATGTCCGGGAAAACCGAGGGCCTGCCATTCATAGAAACTTCAGATAAGAATTACACTGCATGTTATCCCCTTCTAGAGATTGTATCAAAGTTCTCGATTTTTATAGGAATCTCATCCTGCGGTGTTTGTAGTTTGATGTTGCTGGGAGAGAGCCTAGCGAGTGATTACTAAGCAAATTTTGTGAGCTCCCGCCTGCGGCGGGCAGCCAGTTTTCAACGACCACGGCGCGGGTCGTCCTGGGAAAAACCCAGGACAGCCCACGCCATGCTCGTTTTCAACGAGAGCCCGACGGTCCGGCCTGGGTGGGACGGTTACCCTGGGTGCTAGAAGCCGGATCTGCCGAGAACCCCCCTAAAATGTGTGGTGTGGGCAGCCCATCGCCACTGACTAACGTAACAGTCCCTGAGAGAGCTTCGGTTCTACAGAGGTCATCCACCCTATACCACGGAAAACCCGAGATTGAAGCGCTATTTGCTCGGCTGGAGGAGGCTCAGTGTGTACCCACCCAGCCAGGCCAATGGGATTCGCCGATCGCTGGGGCGAGGGGGCCGCCATCTCTCGGAGAATACGAGGTTCCGGCCGGGGGGGGAGATCACGTGTGGTCACGTGACTTAGTGCTGACCCACCGCACGGTTCCCTTCCAGCCGCGGACGGTTACGATACTGCGATGAAGCTCTAATTCCAAATTGCTAATGCGTTGAGCATTCTCGTATCCGGCCTAGCCCGTGACTTTTCTACTCTGAATATAGCCAATGAGAACGGGGCCTAGCATTTTTCCCGATACATCGCGACGCTAAGATTCATCAGCAGATGGGTGAATGCGATGAATTGCGATAGTTGACTGTGAGCCATCTATTCCGCGCATTACAAATATTCTGTGAAACCCTGCTCCGTCTGGCCAATATTCTTTTCATTTTGCGTGTGCTAAATATGGCCAATAAGGAGAGAATGGTATCTATATTGATGAAGTTGGGACTTGGAACTTGTGGAGTCGATATATATAAATATCTACGACATAACGGCCCTGAATTATGGATGTTTAGAATTAAAGTCGAACAGATCCATCATTCATCTCGAGGCATTTATTATTGCCTGTGCTATCTACACAACAAGTCTGTTTGCCTTTTGCCCTATTTTCTTCGAAACCATGTCTCCTTTCCATTTCCACAAGTGTATCCTACATACCTGTGTTAAGCCTATCAGCAAGCAAAAACGGCTGTGCAAGTTGATCTCCCCAGTGCTCTCAAGACATCCGTCGAGTCGTCAAAGGCGGAGTACACACAGTTAGGCAAGTGTGGACTGCGGGTTTCGGTTCCGATTTTCGGGACTATGAGTTTGGTACGTTCAAAGTGGAGTGAGTGGGTGAAGGACGAAGATCAGGTTTGTTTGAATATAATCGCGTGCTCATTTTCTTTGGATGACATAGAGTTAACTTATCACCGTGGCTGGCTAGGCACTCCCGCTTTTGAAGGCGACATACGACAGAGGCATCAATTGGGTACGTTGAGCATACATCAAATGAATACCGATTTTATCTAATACAGTAATGTAATGCTGATTACTGGGAATAGTGGGATACTGCTGGCTTGTACTCGAATGGAGCAGCAGAGGAAATGATCAGAAAGGCAATCAAAAAATACGACATCCCCAGACACAAGGCTGTTATCATGACCAAGTGCTGGGCCCCTGTTAGCGAGCACGACGATGTGTTCATACTTCCCTACTGGGGAGAACTCGCCAAGAGCAAAGACTATGTAAATCGATTTTGTTTGTAGATATCTCTGTTCAATATTATTTTTCTCGCTTCCTTCAGCAAATTACTTCTCATGGAAAGACGGTTAACGCTAATATTTGCTTCCGTACTCTTCTTTCTGGCAAATTAGTGGGCGCCACTCAGTTCAGGATACCTAACTCGTCCTGCCTCCGAAAAAGATGCAACAATCTGCAATGGGACAGATGTCTTGAAGAGGGATCTTGATGACCATGATAAGGTTATCTTGAAGCGTGTGGAGGAGGTGGCCGAAAAACGAGGTTGGACAATGAGTCAAGTTCCACTGGCTTGGTTCAGCAAGCGTATTGCCAGTCCAGTTCTTGGCCTTAGTTCTCCTGAACGGATGGACGGGGCGCTCGCTATTCGGGGTCAAAGCCTATCGGAGGCGGAGGAGCAGTATCTAGAGGAGGCATACAAACCAAGAGCTGTCGTTGGCCATGGGTAAAGCATACTTGCGGCTATCATGATCCTCCAACTGATGTACTGGAAATAACCAGAAAAGGAGCTGCAAGGATAAGGAATTGTGTATCTCAGACTTTGTTATGTAACTCTTCAATATTTCCAATGTTGTCGAGGAATCGCTATTTTTAATAACCATAATTTGAGGGAAATTTTCTTTGATTACAGGATGAGGCAACTTTCCGCAGCTATATCTGCCTTATATCCAAGCAGGAAGGGAATAACCAAAAATCCAGTCCATCGCCAGCCTTTCTCTTTTCAGTGCTATGTCTTCTACATAAACTTTTAGTTACCCCCAGCTCTTAAGGCTCTCAATATTATTGTGGTGGGCTGCTGCTAAATTCCAATTCGCTGGGCGAAATGTGTAACTTGCCAACTATATGAACTACAGCAAGATTAATGGCTCAAAAAAATGACGTTTTATCCAGCTTCTTTCCACCACATCACCTTGTAAGGGCTTATCTGCAGGGTAAGAAAAAAGTCCTGCCGCCCTAGCTCTGGTTACGATATATATATGTATATAAATTTATTCTATAAACTATAATTTTGTTCGTACAATATTTCATAAAAGATTGGCGTATTAATCTAGAGGAGGAAAGGGGTTCAACGATTGGGTTTCCGAAGATATCTAGCGCTATATTTTTCCAAGAATACCCTGAGCGGTTGTCATCTTGCTCCCAAGCACAATGAAACCACCAACTAGACACATAATCCCACTGAAAATGCATGCTTCATAAAAGCCATCGTACTTGCCAACAAGTGCCCCATTAATTGGAGGGCCTATCAAGGCTGTAATAGAGGCTATAGCCATTCCCATTCCCATGTAGGTGCCAATGTCCCGAGGGTCGTTGGCACAGAGGCTAAAAGCTGCAGCAATTCCAGACACTATGGTTCCCGAAGAGAATCCAAATGCAACCGAGAACACTATTAACGCCACAGTACTTTTTGCCTCATTCATACAGGACACGGTGATGCCAGTGACAATGGCACCGATCCCGAGCACGTTTAATCGGCCGAGTTTATCCGCTAGCACACCGGGGATAATTCTTCCAAAAGCGGATGCGCCGTTGATAATTGCCAACATGTAGGAGGCAAGTGTTGCATCCACTCCCCTAGTAACGGCATATGTAGGGAGGAAGAAGATCGGAGTCGAGAAACCAATAAACAGAAAGGCCGTGGCTGCAATGAGAAGGATAAACTTGACGTCTTTGAAGGCCGCTCTGATGAAAAAGGTAGTTGTTCTGGGGGGAAGACGGGTCTTGATAGTAAGACACGAGAAGGCTAAAACAGGTAGCACTCCAAACCCAATGATTCTTATTGACCATCCGAATCCCAGAGAAGATCCGTTCAACATCCTCGAGAGTGCAATAGGAAATACGATGCCGCCGATAGATGATCCGGAGACAGCCACCCCCAAGGCAGCAGCTCGATGTTTATCGAAGTATTGCGATACAGCTGCCATTGCTGGGACCATAAAAAGGGCCATGAGCACGCCCATCACGACCCCTTGCGTGAGCACGAAGTGCCAATACTCCTGGCATATGCTGACCATCATAATGGCAAAAATGTAAAGGAAAGCAGCTGGCCAGAGGAGCTACTCTCATGTCAGATTTCCGATTTGTATGGCAGTGAATGCGGGAGACATACCCAGGTACCAAACCGATCAAACAATGGCCCTGCGATGGCACTTGTAGAGAGCTGAAGAAAGACTGACAGAGATCCAATCCAGGCGATATTGTCTGGAGATTCCTCACGGAGTTGATGAGACAAATAATATTCTTGAAAAACGCCAAATGAATTCGCATAACCCAGCGTCGAAAAGAGGATGCAAAATGCCCCTGAGACGACGAGCCACGCTCGTGTGCCTCCATCCGGTGGTCCCTCGAGGCTTTGGGAAGTCCTTTCCTCGTCAACTTTGATCGCTGGTATTGGGAGCTTCCCCTCATTACTCGAAATCCCTGTCTCTGATTCTGCGTCTTTCATTGTCGGATCAGGGGGGGGGCAAGAAGCTATGGATAGGGGTGGAGGAGGGTCGCCAAAGTTTGGCACTATCTGATAACATATAATCCATCGTAAATCAAATGAAACCTGATGTTGGAATGCCTTATATACATCACAAAATGTGCTTTTATGAATTATAAATATCTGCCTCTGGATGTAAATAAATCGTCCCTCAGGTCTAGCCTGTGCCGAGAAGATGAGCTGGACTCGGCGTGTTGTCCAATAATATATCATGAAAATTCGGTGAATGGCGAGAAATACGGACCAAAAGTGCAAATGCCGATTTCCGCCAAAAACCTGCTCGGATCTTATAACTCTTCATCTTTCTTGCTCAAGTAAAGGAGTGTATCGGAGATGTAATATCGGGAAATTCTCTTTTAACATTTCTGTTGGTCAGATTTCTAGTAAAAGTGGGAGCAATCCGTGGCCAATAGAGAACAACCATGGTCGACCCTGAACGGAAGAGACGAAGGCCTGCTGTGTATGTATCTTAGAACGGCCCGTGTTTGTGTACCACTCTAATAACAAGAGTCATATAGTTCGTGCGCTCTCTGCAGAAGGCGCAAAATTCGATGTAACCGGCAAACTCCCTGTGGTAACTGCGTGCGGTCCAAGAACAGCTCCTGCATCTATGGGAATGACCCAGCAGAAGCTCCGGGGCGCAATCTTGCGCCGGCTCAAGACTCGGTGCTTGCTACTGAATCTTCAAGTTTCAGCAGTGGTTCAAAGAAGCCAAGTCGGCCGGCAGCGTCAATAGTGAACGGTTCAATAACCCCGTCCACCTCTGCTAGTCAATCATCTCATGAAGTGGAGTATTTGAAGAACAGGGTTAGACAGCTGGAAGCCTATTTGTCTCAAGTAACTGCAAAGATTGCGGAGTCTCCCGCTTCAATCTCGTCATCAACTTTAAACATAGAAACAACATCGTCATCCCTGGCAGGAACCTTCTCGGTTCATCGTGAAAGCTGCGTGCCCGGTGAAACGCCGGCTATCAACCGTAGTGTCTTACATAAAAGTCGCCTATTTGGGCAGAGTCATTGGGCCAATGGGGCTGCACAGGTCAGTTGATTCTATCCAATAAATATTAGCGGAGGCGCGAAGACGACAAATTTACTTAACACAGAAATAGCTCCTTCGAGACCTTCTGGAGATCATCGAGCCACATATACAGAATGGATCCAAGCTCACCTCCGGCATACAAAGGTGTAAACTCCTAGCAAAGGCCATAAAAGCGCAGTGGGCACCTCCTTGGCCCGCACCACCAACGTCCAGCCTGCCCCAAAGGGACATCGCCGACAAACTAGTGGACTGCTACCTGCGAACGACAGAAACCATTTATCGTATCCTCCACATCCCTACATTCAAAAGAGATTATGAGGAGGTATGGTTAAATGGCGCAACCCCAGACACAACGTTCCTGGTCCAACTTAAGCTAGTACTTGCCATCGGGGCTACCACATATGACGACACATTCTCACTGCGCGCCTCAGCCATTAGATGGGTCCATGAGGCCCAAACTTGGCTTGCAGAACCTGAATTTAAATCACGACTAAGTCTCCAAGTTCTGCAGACCAATATTCTACTTCTTATCGCTCGACAAACGGCAAGCGTCGGTGCAACTCTGATCTGGATTTCAGCAGGTTCCCTCCTTCGAATGGCAATGTATATTGGATTGCATAGAGACCCCTCGTGTTTACCAACAGGCACAGCTTTTGCTGCCGAGATGCACAGGAGACTGTGGAATACTATTATGGAAATAACTCTGCAATCGAGTCTAGACTCCGGGGCGCCTCCTCTCATTTCACTTAGCAGTTTTGATACTGAACCACCCCGCAACTTGAACGACGATCAACTGATGTTTGAGGATATCCTGCCGGCGCCGGAAGATACCTTCACCCAAATGTCTGTTGCGATCGCCCTTCGTAAAACATTTCCAATTCGCCTTGCCGTCACTGAATTCTTGAATAATTTTCAATCCCGTAGCACATATGAGGAAACGCTTCAGCTGGATGCAGCGTTGAGGGCAACATATAAAAAGCTGTGTCGTACCCTTCAGGGTCTCAACTCAGCCACAGTACCCTCCCCCTCTCGATTCCAAATCCAGGTGGTAGACTTCATCATGCATCGCCATCTCTCAGCACTTCACATCCCTTTCTTCGTCCCGGCACTGCGCGAGACGACTTACGCGTTTTCTCGGAAGGTAGTCGTAGAGGCCTCGTTGAAAATTTGGCGCGCGGTGTGGCTGACTCCTTCAACAACCGGTGATGACGCATCACCAACAGGAGGCGACGACCTGGTGCGGCTCACAATTTGTGGGTCTCAATTCTTTCGCGTCAGTGCTTTGCAGGCCAGCCTTATGGCAGCAGCCGAGCTCATGTTCCAGCTACAAGAGGAGAATGGCCTGAACCCTGTACCCTTACGGCCTGACCTTCTTGCGATAATAAACGATGCTATATCTTGGTCCTTCCGGTGTGTTGAGGCTGGGGAGACCAACATCAAGGGACACCTGCTTGTCTGTCTAGTAGCTGCGCGGATCGACGGGCTTATGAGCGGAGTAGGGAAGGACGAGTTTCCAGCATCATTAATCAGGGTAGTAGAAGATGCTCAGGAAAAATGCTTGCGGGTACTAGAGGAAAAGGTGGCCGAGGGTCAGACAGAGGCAATAGTAGATGTGCTTAACCAAACGGAGTTGAACACACCCGGTGGTACGGAAGATTGGGATATGATGGTAAGTCGGCCGCCACTGTCATGGACTAAAACCGTCATTAACGATGTATCAGGTGCCAACTGGCCCGTTCAATTTTAGTAGCGAAGATCCTATGAAATGGCTGTTTAATGATGAGACAACGCAAGGTTTGCCACTCTGGTAATGAAGAGGTGAGGGTGCGGCTGGTTTTCCGGAATATTGAGCAAAAATCTTGGATTTAGGAGCATGCTACCCAACCAGACTGCTATTATACCTAACACTCAGTTAGTTCAAGAATTTATATCCTTAATAGACACGTAGCCTGGGATTCGTGGATGCGCCTGGTACATACAATCGTGGCAAACGACTAGCTTAGCTCGGAACCGCGCGGGCTTTAGGGATGAGATTGAGAAATTTGTAAGAAAAGGAGCTGGAACAGAGTTTTGACGCTCGGTCATGAATTATATACATGTAATTGGCGGGGTTGCCTCACAAGATCAAGCAGTGTTCCAAGAAATAGAGAGGGGGGGATACCGACTCTATTACATGTAGGTATTGTACAATTAGATATTCATCTCCATTCCTCTTTTATGGCTCTTCAAAATGAAGCACGAAAGCGTGCATATTGCAAAATAAGCATTTAACTCACAGGCTAAACGCAATCTCCATTCAGGCTTGAGTTTCAGATACAAAATAACCAAAAGCCAAGAGGATGCCAAAAATGAGCAAAGAATAGCCAGCCGTGCTTCTTGCCCGTATGTGAGAATATAAAACTTATAACAAAATAAGGGGAATCAGTGGTCTAATAAAAAATGGGTGGTAAGACAGCGGGGAAAATGGTATGGGGAATCTGTGAATAAATAACAAACTCACAAAACCTGAAAGGAGGAAAATAAAAGGTAAGAATGGGGGGGATTATATATAACAAGAGTAGAGGAACCCACTAAGCAATTCCAAATGAACAATTCAAAATATAATATGAATCATGAAAAATAATAAAACGGGGCCGGATGTAACGCGCAACAAAAGCCCCAGGTTAAATAAAAGGGAATAAGGATAACAGTCTGCCAAGGATAAGGCAAAGGGAGGCGGTGATAGAGTCGGTGCCCCCAATTCACAAAACGTAACTTCAAACAAAAAACAAACCGGGGAATAATAACAATACCAAACGCGAAGGAAAAATGCAGCAGAGATGTATATTGAGTAGAGGTGATATATGGATACGATGGGCGGAGGCTTGGGGGGATGAGGGGGGAAGGAATACGCCAAAAGAAAAGAAAAGAAAAGAAAAGAAAAGAAAAGAAAAGAAAAGAAAAACTGCAACTGCATGAAACGACGAACATGAAATTATGTAAATGTAAGTTGCATTGCGGATAAATCCCTCATGTAAATACGGCGAGGATAATTTGGTCCGAAGAGACTCTTTAGAGTGACGAGACGCCCGTCCTCTTCGTATCACCTCCGGCGGCGCACGGTTTTGCTTCGGCCGGGCGCCTGTGACTTGCGATATCTCGAAAGCCGCAGGTATGCCAGGCACGATGCGAGTCATTCCTCCCCAACGGCGGCCTTGGGTTCTGCAATAACAGTAGAACCCTGTGTGGGTGGCCTATCCGCGGTGGGAGTGGCCTCGTTGAGAATTACAGACGCCAACGCATCTTCGCCATGACCAGGGGACTCGGGTTTCTCAGCCAGAGATGATGAACGAGGAGGATGTGTAGTCTCGGACCCAACTGGCTGCTCCGTCGGGTGGAATGGAGGGTATTCCGGCTCGTGGATATCCGCTGCGGGAAGGAGCTGCGGCTCTTTGTTTGACTGTCCACTGGTGTTTCGTGCTCGAGTGAACTCGAGCGATTGCCTCGGATCTAGATCAGATGGTGAAATTGGTCCTGGATCAGTGTTAATCGTAGGAGTATCATCGGTGGAGCTTCTGCAGTCCATAAAGGCCGCGCTTGTCTCTTCAACGGGATCGAACGTATCCACTTCTTCAATGTCCTCCTCATCGCAATCGAACGGAACTTCATCCTCTTCTTCTTCAATAATCTGGCTTTTCCTTGCGCCTGAACCCGCGACTGGAGCCCCAGAGCTCGTACCAACTACACCTTCCCTTGATTTTGGCAATCCCGGAGTTCCAGGGCCGCTTGACGCCGATAAGGCGGATGTGGCAAGGGACGGACCCTTAAATGCTGATCTTTTTCGGCGAGCGAAAACAAGCACCGATGCCGGAGAGGAAAGGAGGGAGCTTGGAGCGGCTTCATTATAGGCATTATAAGCTGCTCCCTTATGATGGCCGGAACTGCCAGATGCTGAAGGCCCACCACCTCGGACAAGCCTGATGTTACTTGGGAAGGGAGTGTTTGAGCTTGGAGTTGCGGGTAGAACTTTCACTGATGTGTGCGGGGATCGGGTAATTGTTTGCCTGACAGAGGCAACGGGTGTTGATACCGTATTAGTACTATTGGAGGAGACAGACGAGGTTTTGGAGTGCGAGTGGACGTGATGAATACTCCGAATAGAAGAGACAGACGAGGATGTGGATTTCCGCCCACGTAAACCAGTGGATGAACGACGGTATGAGTTGCGAGGGGTAAGAGGCGCAGGGGATAAGGAATTACGGTGATGAGTGGCGCTCGTGGTGCTAAGTGGTCGGGGCTGATGAGAAAGGGAGCCCGAGCGAGCAGCCCCAGGATAAGAGGCATTGCTTGGCGTAAGGCTGCTTGTGGTAGATGAACGTTTCACCTGCACTGGAGTTTGTTGTGTCTGGTTGAAGGTCGGATTAGTAGGTGTTGTTTGGGCCAGTTTGACCGTAGGTTCTTTATTTTTAGGTGGACTGGATTTGTCTGTAAGAAACTTGAGCGAAGGTGCATGTGAGAATGCTTTCGAGTGAGGCGACTTGGCACGCTTCGTTGATTCAATCAGCCAATGCTTGATAGATGCGAGCTGGCTGATGATAGGGTGTTGTCGACGACGTGTGCCGTGTCGTCTCAAAATGCTCTGCGGATGCGATAAATCAGGCTGAGATGCACTAAGATGGAGTGTACTGGTACGGGATCTGCGTTTCTCTTTCGGGGGCGGTACTGGTCGGTGCCGGGATGAGCTCCCTGATCGTACTGAGGAGTCTTTCTCTATTGGAGGTGGAGGGCGGACGGAGATTGGGGACGAGACAACGGCGGTTTCTGGTAGCTTAGGAAGGTCGGGAACTATAATTTGAGCTGCATCCATTTTAGAATTGATCGGCATTAAAATATTCACGGGTTAGAAGATTACACTCACGAGTTGGTATGCTTCTCCTATCTCTCCTTCCCCTGCTTCTTGGAGGATTGGTAGAGTGCCCTTCCTCATCAACCTCAACAAGTGCAGCTGATATCCGTTCCAGTCGGCTACTGGCTGCGCTCAGTCGGCGTAGATTCTTAGCTTCAGCCTCCCTCTCACGCCGTTTCCGCTCCCTTCTCTTCTCTTTTCTTTCCTCCTTCTCGATTAGAAGCGCCCACCAGCCCGCCATCGCATCACAACGCTGCGCAAGTACGTTTTCAATAACCTGATCTATATTTACACCAGCGCTTCTCATCCTCTCCAGAGTTGTTCTCTCCAGTGGGGTCGAGAACGGGGCAGGTCGAGCCAATTTCAGGATCGCCTGTTGCTGTGGGGAATGCTCAGCCAAAAAAGGATGATTCAATACGTCGGACAAGGTAGGCCGGAGGAGTGGGCGTTTTGATAGTAACAGACTGATCAGTGTCTTTGCATCTTCCGGAAACCGTTCGTCGTACTTGGGGTCCTCCGTCAATATCCGCGTCTTCGTAACCTGGTCGTCGTCTTCGTCGAAAGGCAGCTCTCCTGCAATAAGAGCGTAGAGAATTATTCCCAAGCTCCAGACGTCCACCTTTTCCCCAGCATACTTTTCGCCCTTCAACATTTCCGGCGCACTGTAGCAGACAGTGCCGCAGAATGTTTGTAGGTAGCTAGCCTTCCCCTCATATTCCCTTGTGAAACCGAAATCGCATAACTTGACGTTCTCATGCTTATCAAGCAAAATATTCTCCAGCTTCAGATCGCGATGCACACAAGATTTACTGTGGACGTAGCAAACGGCCCCAACAAGCTGAGTGAATATCCGCTGGACCTTTTCAAGCAGCATCGGTCCATTGCGGATAAGATAGTTGTACAGTTCATCACCCGGGCAGTATTCCAAAGCTAACCAAACAAGCTTCTCCGTCACGATCACTTCGTACAATCGAGCTATATGCGGATGGAGAAATTGGCGATGGTGGTGGATCTCGCGCGCGAGGTTTGCATCTTCCCGATTCGATGACTTGAGGACAACCTGTAAATATCGACCCATTATATCAGTTTTTGATGCGCCACTATAGCCGCTCGAGAGAAAGATAGTACCTTGGAGCCATTGGTAAGCTTGTGCGTCGCGAGATAGACCTTTCCAAAGGAACCTTTCCCTATCAACTTCCCGAGGTTGTAGTTGCCGACATTTCGCAAATCCTTCGACGAGAACTCTCTGTAGAGCGAACAGTAGAAAGTCAATATAAACTCATCTTTTCTTTTTTTTCCAGTAGATAGCATTATAGCGATATAACGTAGGAAGCAAGTCTCATATGGAGGAGGGGGCTTACTGTAGTAACTCATGGTAGGAGTTGACAAGCTATACGCCATCAGCGAAAAAGAAATGTTAGTCAGACCACCACGTCCGCCGGAGCAAATAATAGAACAATAGCAATCAATCCAAGCGCAACACACCTTATCCTTTTGAAGCTGGGACTCGAGCTTCGACTTGGGGGCCGGCATGTGTGAGGATTGGGTCGATGATTAATCCGATGCTGGCCCTCCCAAGGTCGCGTTGCTCTTCTCCTTGCTTGCGAATGGCCAAAATACCGCAAGCCAGCCATATAACAAGGGCGCTTGATGTGAGTACTTCAGGGGATACGGGAAGATGGAGGATGGCGACTGTTGGGGGGCAGAGAAGTCTGAGATGAAGGTCTGTGGTGGTGGTTTAAGACCGAAGTTGGAGTTATCGAACTAAATATTTAGTTTATTTTGCGGGCGGATAAATTTGGCGGAAGAACGACGATCATGCCTGAAGACTCTTTAACAACGACAACGACAACACGACAATGCCAACGCCAACGCCAGACGCTTCAACAGGAGACAACTGCTATATACACCTGCTAATTGGCCGCGTTGGTTGTACTACCACTGGAAAGGTCTGCTCGTATTGTTTCCAATCATTTCCTGCTTACAACCAGTTGAAGAGCTCGCTATGGGCCAAGTACACTACGGATTTGATTGATATGACTTTCTACGTCGGAGTTCGAGCTCCTTATTATGTATGTATACGTATATCCCTATGGCTATACGGAGTACCTGGCATACCCATTACTCACACGCATCTGGCATTATTATTATTATTATTATTATTATTATTATTACCATTGACTGAGTGAATACGGGGTAATAATAGCAAGAAACGAACAACAGTGACAGATGTGGCTGAGAATCCGCCTCCCGCCACGTAAGGAGAGACAGGACGCAACTCTGTCCAACTCAGCTCTTAAAGTGATGGATACCTAGGTACTAATGGTTATCCCGTGCGAAGGCGGATTTTGTGATATCTGGGCAGTGAAAAGGACCCAAATCCTGCAACCTTACCCTTTAAAACAGAAGGGGGGAAATACCCCTTCTGTGATTAATACCTCGGGATGCTTCAATTCTTACTTCTAGAATATCGGGGATAACTACACACACATGCTTACAGTGGCTCTTCAAGCCGTCTAGTTTGCTGCGTACACTGGAATGGAGCCAGCGCACTGACGATGGCCTTGGACCCTGAGATGGGTCTGAAACACCTCTTGGAACATGAAAACACAGCGGGAATAATTGTAATTTTTCTTTTATGGGTTCCCTTCTATATTCTTTAGGAAAATCTGGCTCTGCAAGTTCCGTCGCGGCCCATGGATTACATCATTTCAAATCCGAGAGCGAGAGAAGGGATGGATGTCTTGAAAAATATCCCCAGCTTTTAGCTTGCATGCATATTGCTTATCCAGTTCGCCAAGATACCGACCGATAAACCCAGTTCCAAGGTTATTTTAACCCTGTCCCGTGTCTCACATCCACGCTACCCCAAGATCTTCTAGTGACGATATGGTGACGATGGTGGATGACTTCTACAGTCTCTTGGTAGTCTTCGTCCAAAATATTGGATTCTGGTATCCTCACCTTAAACAAGCTCTATACTTAATGCACTGGAAATTACTGTCTTTTGCCAGTTGCTGACACCATCCTCTTGTCGTTCGGCTACGTCCCTCAACAAGGACATCGGAGGGGAACGGAAGGCCTGGAAATCACGCAGCAAATAGGTTAATGTCGGGGATATGCCAATCTAGTTTTGCGATTCACGTTTGATATATTGCAGAAAGAAGCGGGTAAGATAGTATTATCTTCCCTCAGTTTCGGCTCCATGTCGCAAAAGTGGCCAAATTTCCTTGGATTTATCCGCAAAAGGTCATTGGGAGAGTCAACCAGGACTTAACTTTATAATTGTCCTCCAACAAGAGGTCCCCACGACCTTTGATTAAAATACAAGAAAAGCACACAAAGTACGAAAATTCAGAGCCACAAAGGATATCACCCATTATTGTTTTCGCGGGCAGCGGAAACACTCTTTCACTACCTCCAAAAGACACCGATGTTTAAAGGAATGACAGCAACCCAAGGCCCGCAGCAATCAAGCCAGGCTGTGCGCCGATCTTGTTAGCTACCCCGAAAGTGGGATTCCCGTAGAGGTGCCTAGTTGGAGCGTCACCGGAGTCGTCTGGTGGAGAGGTCGGGGTTGGACTCGTGGCGGTAGAGGCGGTCAGGCTTTCACTGGCGCTGCATTCGAGAGGGGCCTCCCGTTGGGACAGCAGCCGGTTTCGGTGCAGAAAGATCCTCTGGGGCAGTAGCCTATCGAATAAGGGTGGACTGTCAGTTACGGGATGCAATATTTCACACTACTCAATGAACACACGAAGTTCATTTGCGCACGGCGAAAATAATATATTTACTTCCATCAGTGCAGCATGATCCGCCCTCGGTAGGGTTATACCGGTTAGGGAAGCGTTTGCAAGCCTCCAACCCTTCGCCGCAAGATTTCTCGCAGCTGTACGAGGGATGTATGGGCTTGCATATGTTGGATTGTCGGCTCTTCAATTTTCCAAATGCCATAGAGGCCATGCGGTGGTTGGGCTGCAAAGAAATTGCCGAAGCAGCGCTGGCAGTAAGCAAGGCTGATGAGATCTGCATGTTGGTATGTCCGATAGACACTATACTGGTCATTGGCTAATGCGATTTCCTAGCCTTCGCCGGCAGTTTGAAGGCCAGAAAGCTTGTCCCGGGAATCCCTCAATTTCATACTTGGTCCAAATGGCTCTTGCTGTCCCACTTGATCTTGGAAAATAAGGATGTAATGCACGAGAACATCATCGACAGCGAGCTCAACTCTACAGAGAAAAGAAATATTGCTCGCATCATTCTTTAACGTGAATGACCTACGGGTCCTTCAATCATGCAGCACAATTTTACTCTCAGGTCAAAATTCACGTATGTGGAAGTTCTCACATCCGAGACCTGCGAGTCAGATTTAGACGCGAATCGCAATAAAGAAGGGCGCAACAAGCCAAACTTTCGGGTCTGTGATAGGCAGATATAGCTACCGTTACCAGTTGGGAAGAAGTCAGATGCCGAAAGACATTTTATTGTACTACAGTGTGGGTGCCAAAGTTGGTTGTCGATATCGACGTTCACGTACCCTGATCGCTGCTCAGAATTCCTTCTCTTTCCTGTTATTGCCCCTTTCCTACAAATCTGTTATTGTTCTGCATTTCCTGATACGAATGAACAAGGCGAGATAATCTTTATCAGGGAAACTTATATTCATGTAATGTTTAACGCTGGAAAAGAAAAGTGCAAAGTGCATCATGGTGCAAATAGATATTTAGGATAAATATCGATGTCAACACGATTGGATATCCACAGATTGTCTGTCTTGCCTGGGCCTCTCGTGATCCAATAGGCTCCTAGCGGCATGCATATGCATCTTCGTCCCTCAAACTCCCTCATGATGGGTTTAGCTTGACCAATTTGGCCAGCAGCCCTGCCCTTCAGCATGCCCTGCTTCAAAATGCGGCTCAACCGTCGTGATTTCATTGCTATCCGTCATGATACAATTCATCCTTTCATATTTCCTATTAAAAGATATCTTTCAGCTATTTATCAACGCCCCGTAGCATTCTCATGGAGCTGGTATCGTTTGCGGTTGGCTTTGCTGGCTTAGCAGGACTTTTTTCGACCTGCGTTGACTGTTTTAAACTTGTCCAAGTATATGATTCGTGCTCTTCGAACTATGGCATATTGCAGACGATGCTTGATAACCATTAATTTCACTTCATGGCCTGGGGCAAGCCATGTGGTTTCATGGATCCCTATCGTACAAGCTCGAGGTATGAATCGCCGGAATTACAGAACCTGTATTTTTCTCTAGCCTCATCTGACAGCGATTGCAATGAAAGGTTCGATGACCCAGTTTCGTGTCTTCGAAACGAGCGGATAGAGTAGACAATGGAAAAAATCAAGCCTCTACTTACGAACGGTGACAACTTGAAAGAGATGTACGGGCTCAAAGTCCAAAGAGCACCCCTTGGGTCTAAATTTTGTCGACGCCCCAACCTCGAGCGCTTTCTCGAGGGCTTTCCAGAGTATGAAAGCTTTCTGCAATACAAGCTTGCAGCGAAGGGCCCAGATCGTTAGTTCAATTCGATGGGCTGTTAGCGATCGAGATAAGTTCGACCAGCTCGTGCAGAATCTAAGAGATCTACACCTGACAAAATTCACTGAGGTCATTGGGGTCTCCGATTCCCAACATCTCATCGTTGAGTACGAAATGGAAATGATCGACGACGAGCCGAGTCTAGACGTAATTGCTGCAGCCAGCGTTTGTGCCGGTGATGATGACATGCTCTCCTAGGCTGCTAGTCGCAGGCTCAAGATAGTAAAGGAACAATCCGTTGCCAATCAATCAGTGAGATTCGATGGTAGCGTTTCCATGTTCTCCGCTCAAAATTACACGCCTTCCATGAGCACTCTCATGGAAGATGAAAGATTAAAGAGTTGGAGGTCTCGGTTGCAGATTTCCAAGCTGAAGTAAAAGCACAAGGCGCTACAGTCTCAAACGAAGACGCTGCGCGGACGGCAGTGGCCTTCATTGGTTGATGGGGGGTTCGCTTCGGAACCAGATTCAAGCCCATAATATTATTCTCTCTGCTTCGTATTGGTCACACCGGAAAAGAATTATAAGATATTTCATTTCTTTGGATTTCGTGCTCATGAGGGCTGCGTTAACTAATGGAATCGTTTATTTGCGAACATGCATTGATTTTATTTAAATGAAAACCGATAAATTAAATATAAAGAAAAACAGCATATTATTATACTGTTAAACTATCAGCTTTCCAACAGAGATCGGTGACATAAACAACATATATTTATACTCGTGACCAAAGAGTTTATTGATAGATCTACATAATTGTTAAATATGTTCTATTCTTCTAAAGCTTCTCAGAGTTCTCATGTTTCATTGTCCTCCGATGACCTGGTTCGCATCTGGAGTAATGTAATTTATGGGCTTCCCCTGGGCGCCTGTGGTCAATCTACGCTTCGGGTATGCCCCATATCTTCATGTTGCCGTCAACCCATCGAATTTATTTCAGGGCACATCAAACAAAGCTCTAGTACCACCGTGGGTGTTGCTGCTCGTCCGGATAGCTGTATTGATTGAAGTCCTTCTTTCCAACCAAGGTTGGGCTCGTGATCTCTCGGAGTTGTTTTCACTGCCCACAATCACCCTCATCAAGTGCCCGTGCGGGGTGTGTTTACCCATCTGAATAAGAATACCTATCATTTGGATTCTGCGCCTGTCCACCAGGGGAGAGACTCCAGGTGCTGGCGTGCTCGTTTGCTAGTACAGAATGTTGGATCAACGCTGGCAATTCCAGCTTCGTCGAAGAGGCCAAGGCTTGCTAGTCCAAGGTATGAGTGGAGGATATCTACAGATATGGACCGTCAATTTTTCAATTCAAAAGCACGACCAAGTTAAAGGGGCTTTAGTCCAGGGTATGGATGAATAAATAACACACCTGGTGGATCACCGACACACTTCCCAAATCCACCTATAATATGCTGCGTCTTCTCAAGAAGATAACGCCGATTTGCTTCTGCATCGATAACGTTTAGACTGTCCATTATCTACAACAACCGTTAGGCGGACACACAAAGATATTGTTTATGACAAGTATGGAACGGGAGGGGATATATATTTACACCTAGTGTCCCAGTTACCCAGAAAGAGTAACATGTGTCCGCTATTTTATTCGATCTACCATTGAATCCAGCCCAATGGAAATCCTCACTTGGCCGCTGTGAGGTAGAAGGTATCTCGGGGAGTGCAGATATTTGGTCATCTATCGATCCCTCGACCTTGTTGACATTGAGTCCCCCCTCCGTGGCTTTCTCATTTTCCGTGCCACTTCCATATTCCTCAGCATCTTCAAGTTCTACCGTCTGCCGCCATGCTAACCACGATATCAAATCTTCGAATTTCGCTGTTGTTGTTGTTGTTGTTGTTGTTGTTGTTGTTGTAGGGGCGACAAAGGACCCTTGACGGATACCAGTAGGTGGTATGCATCCGAGGAATGAAAGTGAAGCGACGGCACAGTATGTCAAACCAGCTATAACAATGTAAGCTGGGAGGATGGCTATAATACAAGCAGAGCAGTATGTTGCGTACCATGCGACTCGGTCATTGGCGACACTGAAAAGCCCCCATCATATGACTTTTAAATTGTCGATTTCTAATTAGTTCCGGCGCACTTTTTTATATTTTGGTGATATCGAAGGTAGGGCGGGGGGGAGGGAGGGGGGGGAGGAGTGGTCCCAATTACCTGACAAGCTTCAATATGAGATATTAGACGACCAACATCGATATCGCCAATATCTCTGAGATAATCCACATCCTTTCCCCGTAATATATATCTTATGCCAGCCGCACAGCAGCAAAACCGCAAATCATTGCTTCCCTCAATTTGTCCTCCGGATCCTAATACCTCTCCAAAACTTCCATCCTCCCGCTGCATTCTGACTAGCCACAGCAAACATTCCCTCCGTTTAACACGGCTTAGGTCGTCTCCCAATACAATCAGCGCCATGAGCGCAAAGAACGTGGCGGGAACATTCGCGGGATCCCAGCATTCATTCTCAGGAGTCCTTATTGAATCTCCAAAGATCGTCCCTGAGAATCCCCGAAAGCCACCAGAAGGCACCTGGCAATGGTATATCCAATCAATATAGCCCTTGCGCTCTGCGGGGGAGAGGTTGCCGTCCAAGGCGTCGAGGAGATCGAGGCCAGCAACTGTGAAAAAGGCCAAAGTCATTCGACTCGAGTCATTGGAGGTATACTGATGCGGGAGAAATGTTTTCAGACATCGAAGAAAGTATTTGATCTGGCGATCTTTTCGGAGCGCGGCGGCATCTGCCATGGGTTGGTGAGCGAGGGGCGGGGAACGATTTCCCCCCCTACCTTTTCGATTGGTTTTGAAATGTTTTGTTTAGTAAGGCGTAATTATCTCGACTCTATCCACAACTTTTTCATTAAGCTAATTGTTATCTAGGCTGTAACAAAGTCTAAAGAAGACAAAGCCCGTAGCAGTGATTAACTTTAGCGGGGTGAAACAATTTGTTGTATAAAGAAACGCCGAAGGGGCTACCTAGGGAGTTACCGGTGCCTGTTTAGTCAGCAGATAGGCATCCATGGATCAGCCTCCGAACAACCCTGCAATCTCTCAAAATTCCTATATAAATATTATTATATCAACCCGCGGTATCAAACACAACCCCCCCCCCCCCCCCCCCCCCCCCCCCCCGGTCACCAATATGGTCTTTGGGCTCTGTTCACGCACTCGAAGGACACTACGGGAATCGTAGCTCTTCCAGGGAGCTACAGCTTCGTCATGGCCCAGTTGTCGTCGAAAAGCTACATCAAGCTCCACGCGCTCTTCCAGTTCGCGCTCGCCGTTTACCTCACCCGCTACCAGGAAGTTATCTCAGACTGCGACCTCGTATACAATGTCAACGATGTTATTCGGATCGTGAGTGTTTTTACCCAGTTGTTTGCGTTTCAATATCACCCTTTGCCTCGAACCGGATATGAACAACTAGTAGATATTACTGACCCCACGGCTAACTATTCCCGATCGATTGCCACAGGATGCGACGCCGACGTTCACCCGTCCTCGCTCTCCGCTCGCCTACTGCGGCGTCATCCTCCTAACCTTTGCTCTTTTCGACCTAGTATTAGCCATAAAGCTTCCCTTAATCAACCAAATGATCTCCATCATAAGCCGCCTCTTCGATGCCCGAGTTGGAAATGACTCGTCCCCGACTTTATCTGCCGCCGCTAGCAAAATGATCCGAATCTTCACCTCGCTCTTTACGCACATATGTATCCTTCTCGCCATAACGAGATGTCTAGTCTTTTCCATCATATCAATACGAATATACGCTTCTGCTGCTGAGTTTTGGGTGCCGGCTGCTGGAATGCAGGATGATGCCGCTGCGTTGGACGCAAAAGTCATCCACCTGAAAAACAAAGTGGTTCTAGGATATGCAATTATAGAGATGATGTTTTCCGCTTCTGTAAGTGGTATAGTTATCAACATATATAACCTCCCTAGGATTTCCCATGTAGCTCATATATATATACTTTTTTTTTTACTAGACTCTCCTCTCTCTCAAAGACGAACGCCGACAAACGGAATCAGTACTATTTACACCACCGCTGCCTTCGCGAGTTTTTCAATAATAATATATATCGACAATACGCTCTTATATGTGCCTGGGCATTTATCAACCAGCGGAGGACGAAGTGAAGTGAGGAATTTTCCTGCCTGCAGCGCAGAACCTTTCTCGCGTGCTTCCTCGGTCGGAGCTTTGGTATTCCTAAATTAAGGATTTATCCGTGGGCCCCACGTTTTCTTTCCTTTTCTTTTCTTTTCTTTTCTTTTTCCTTTTCTTTTTTTTCCCCACTTCATTTTTTATTAAAGACAAAGCTTTGGAAGAACAAATGTTCGTTTTCTCAAGATAAAGGAACGTGTGTCAAAACGAAAGAAAGCAATACAATAAACAAGGGTGGGGGGAAAGAAAGAAAGAAGAAGAAGAAAGTTAGCACATTAATGACGACAAGAATGGCATAATAATAACAACAATAATAGATTTCCTTTGAACAAACGTTTTGGTTTGCCGTTTCAAGTTATATATTTATAAGATAACTACTCTAAACACCAACTTCTTTCAAGCTTTCTCCTGTATATATTTTCCTTTTTCCTACTGTCTCATCTTGAAACCAAGTTTGTATACATCATTCCTATTTCTTCCACCAATAAACATGCATCAGGAACAAGAGAAAAGGGAGGCTAATTCACAACCTCCCCCTCATGATGCAACCAACGCCCTCGTCCTGGCTCTCCACGATGACCGCCTCAGCCTATCAGCGACAAAAGAAAACAAGGAATGTTATGCAGATGCTACTATGTAGAGGTAGGTATAGTACATGTTTTCAATACCTACCCACTGCTTTAGATTAATGCCGGGAGATGGGACACAGTAGCAATGTAGGGTTAGCAATAGGCATATCATAGCCTATATATATATATATATATATATACCAGGTAAGTAAGCTGTTGATGATATTAGCTTGTTATGAGAATTGTATGTTTGTATGTAACGGAGTGGAATGTTGATGTTGTTGAGATTAATGTTTATAGATTTACCAATGATGCCTGGTATATAGTGTACAGTACATGTACCGTACACCTCTTCTTCATTTTTACCCCTGAAGCTATCTCTAATATTATCTACTCTACATCTACATACATACTATAGGGCACCTAGGTATGTACGCTGCGTAGGTATGTTATTATGCCGACTAAACCCAGTCCAGCCTAGCACCAACTCTGCCCGCATTAAACTTCTCAGCTAATCTTCAAACATTTGATATGGGATATGGGATATGGGATATGGGATATGGGATATGGAGCAGCGGAGTTTTTACCCGAATTGGTGCCGCGAATCAACCCAAGGCAACTTTACCCATACATGTACATGTACCTTAGATGCTTGTTTGTTAGAAAAACCATGGAACTTCTTTCCTTTACTAAATGTCCACGTAAGTTCATGGTTACATCTAGTTACCTTATCGTTCGTTACCCTTTGGACATAAAACCCAACTTATCCAAGTCGGTGCGCCCGGTTTCCCAGAACGGCGGAACTGCAACCCAGGAAACGGTATTACGTGTGCGCATGCGCATTCACGTTCACATTCACATTCAGGTACCCAGATATAATATATAGGGTTTTATATATATATATATAGATATATATATATTTAGGTGGATTTAAGTTAATAAAGTTAATAAATGAAGACGAAGACACGCGTACTCAGTCACACTCCCCCCAGTTCCCTGGCCCTGGCCATGTGATGTAGTAGCTACAGTACCTAGCTACAGTAGTAGTGGTAGTGGTAGTTAGTAGTGGGGGGGGGGCCCTGCATATTCTCGATCATTCTCGATTCCCACATAAACGTATGCCTATGCTTATGCTTATGCTTTGATGCGTGATAATGCGGGGGGGTGGGTATCTTGTATGTTCTAGCTAGGTATGTATGTAGAAGTTGTTGTTGTGCCCGTTTCAATCGTTTCTCTTTCTTTTCGGGAGATCTTCATTGAAGAAACAAAAGATTTTAACATTCCTACATTTACTATTACTCTATATATCTCCCCCTTTTCAAATGTAAATGCAGTTATGTAGCGAAGAAAAATAGATTATAGAATAAAAACCACCCATCTCATTTCATATTCAACAACAACAACAACTACAACAACGATTTATATTAAATAGTAATATTTAATATATATATATAATTACTACAATCGCCATAAACCCCTCAAAACATAATAGTATTATTACCAGTAACAAGAAGAGAAATAAACCCCCCATCATCCCACCCCCGTTACAATTCACTCACTCACTCACTCACTCACTCACTCACACCAAATCAAATCAAATCAACCCAAATCATATCATATCATATCACTTTACAACATCCCCAAAACCCCCAAGGCCAACCCCAACCCAGCTCCAGCTCCAGCGCCAACCCCAATCTTATTCCCAGCAGCAGCGGACGGTGTTGGGCTGCGCGTCGCCGACGAACTGGTCTGAGAAGACGTCCTCTGCGTAGGCGTCGTAATAGTTGTTTCAGTTCGTGTCAAGGTCGGCGTGGTTGGGTGAGGAGTAGTACGTACAGTTCCAGTTCCAGTTCCAGTTCCACTTCCACTTCCACGTCCATTTCCACTCGAGCTTGGAGCTGGGGTGGGAGCTGGGGTTGGGGATGGGGTTCCAGAGCCGGACGAGCAGACGGCGCTGTCGGGGATGTTAGTTACGCCGACGGTGCCGCAGATGCCCTTTGCGAAATTTATTGTTTCTGTGTTTTTTTAATTATTTTTGGGTTTTGCGTTAGTTATACATGGTCTTTACTGGTTTTGTTTAAATCTTTGATGGATAAGAGAGATGGATATATACTCTGCTGATCCTCCTTGCTGCAGCTCGAGGCGACGCAGCAGGTGATGGCGTTGATGAATGAGGTAGCGGTGCAGATGCATTTGATATCCACCAGGCCGCATTCTTGGGGGATTGCGGAGGTGGCGCAGGTTTTCTAATTGTAATTAAGAAAAGGCGGGGGGGGGAATCGAGTGGTTAGTTGCGCATGCTTAAAACAAACAATTGGGATTGAGATTATATAGATGGATGGGATATATACGTACAGCGCAGTTAGGCAGGCCAGCCAGGCCCTGCGCAGAGGCGAGGGCGAGGAGGGAGGCGACAGCGGCGATGGAGAGACGCATTGTTGATGGATTGGTGATAGAGTTGGGGATAGAATTGGGGATAGAATTGATGATAGTTGATAGATAGAATTGATGTGTGCGCGATAGAGTTAAGTCGATAGATGTTGTAAGACGTGAGAAGAAGAAGAAGAAGAAGTGGAAGAAGAGGAGGAGGAAGAGGAGGAGGAGGAAGAGGGAGGATTATAAGACAAACGGGGAAGAGGGAGGGAGGGAGGGATTAGGGATTAGGGATTAGCTTCGAAAATCGGTTTACTTATTAACTACATTACTACCTACCTCCGTAATCCGTATTCACCTCACCATTGAGCTTATTTATTTATTTTAACTGCGAGGAAAAACGGGGGGAGAGGAATTAATCTTTCCGGGCTTCCAAGGTTGTTTTTGTTTTGTTTAGTTTAGTTTTATTTTTCAGTTTTTTAGTTTGGAGTTTATTTTAAAAAAGGAGAGGTTAAACTTGTTAAAAGGGACGCGGATAGATAGCTGGTCGGGCAGATGGAGATGGGAAGAACATTTGGAATATTCGATATATCTATATTTATGTATATATATATATATATATATATCTGTATATGTATGTATGTAATATCGCCGACAATGCAACCAGGGTTAATAGATATAGAACTTATTTCTTAGATCGATCAGGATCAGGAGGATCAGGAAGATCCGCAGTATTTAGATCTACTGTAAACTCACCGCCACAACAACCTCTCCCTAAATTAGAGATATTCAATTCTTTGTTATCAAATTTAATTCATACATATGTACGGAGTATGTATATGGAGTATAGTTATATATATTTCACCCCCCTAACAAGTTTAACTAGTTGTTAGTAGGTTAACTAAACGTCTATCTATCTATCTATCAACCAACTTCCAACTCCCAACTCCCTGGATAGTTACAACAACCACACCCTACCACCGCAACCATGGGCCTAGGGATTCTCGAAGACTCTTGTCTCGAGAACGTTCCAGGTAAATTATATCTCTATCTCTATCTCTATCTCCACTAACCACTAACCAATGTAGGCACCTCCTTCATCCTCGACGACGACTCCAGCACCGCTGAACAACTCGCCCCAAACCCAAACCTCAAATACGACCACACAGGTCCCGTCCCCATCATCCTCGTCCCCCAACCCAGCGATGACCCCAATGATCCATTGGTAAATTCCCCTTCTTCTATATACTTTCTGCCATATACTAACACATCCAGAACTGGCCCCTCTGGAAACGCGACGCAATCCTCGGAATCCTCTCCCTCGTCTCCGTCCTCTGCGCCACAACAAGCCCCCTCCTCGCCGCAAACACCGCAACCCTCGCCGTCGACTACCAAGTCACTTTCACAAAGGCCGCCCTCCTCACCGGCTACCACCTATGCGGCGTCGGTGTCGCGGGTTTGCTCTTCGTCCCCTCCGCACGGGTATGGGGTAAACGCCACCTGTATATCCTGGGCTGCATCGTGATGATCTTCAGCTCCGCGTGGGGCGGCGCGAGTCGAGGGAGTTATCGCAGTTTGCTGGCTGCGAGGGTTTTCCAGGGCGTGGGTCTCGCGCCGTTTGAGGCGTTGGTTAATGCTAGTGTGGGGGATTTGTTTTTTGTTCATGTACGTATCTATCTATCTATCTATCTATCTCTCTCTCTCTGTCTTTTCTATGTTGTTTTTTTCTTTCCCAGTCCCTAACATAACATCAACAATTTTTTTAGGAACGCGGAAAGCGAATGGCCCTGTCCAACGTCGCCCTATTCGGCGGCTGCTTCTTAACCCCCGTCATCGTCGGAAAGCTCACGGCGTCCATGGGCTGGGAATGGACGTTTTACTTCCTCGCCATATTCGCCAGCGCAAGTCTACCATTGATCATCTTCTTCGTGCCCGAAACTGCATTTAAGAGAGCGGACCACTTCAACACGGATATTGAGGGTGAGCATGGACGGGGCGGCGGGCGCTTGCCGGAATCGGGCAAAGCAGACCAACCACCCGCGGGCTACAAGGAACCCATCGAGATGGTGACGGGGAACCAGATGCGGCCGTCGTCGCAACAGTCCCAGGAAGAAACGAAGGAGGAACAGGAAACTAAAGATGGTCATGGCGATGCCGAAGGGGCGGTACGGGATATCATCCCACGCAAGGCGACATATTGGCAAACGCTGAAACCCTTCAACGGACGCAAGACAGATGAGAGTTACTGGAAACTATTCCTCCGGCCGTTACCTTTATTCCTACACCCGGGTATCCTATGGGTGAGTCCCCCCCCCC
>PDND01000296.1:0-26703 GCA_002572855.1 [Emmonsia] crescens
GGGGGGGGGGGGGGGTTACCTCGGAATGCGATGCGGGTTGCGCGGAGGAGGAGGCGGTAGGCGGTTAGGGGGTTGGTAGTGGGTGTCGTGGCCATGGTTGGGGATTATATATTATATTTGCTGGTTTTATTAAGGGCGTGCAAGGCTGGGTATATCAGATATATTGCGGTTATTGAGGCTTCGTGAATTCGAGGAGGGGATGGGGATATTTATACGGCTCGTTTGAGGCCGCGTTATTGCATGCACGACGAGAAATGTTCAGGATATTACCTGATCAGATCATTTCAGACGTAAATTGACTCCTCAATATCATCGAAATAAATATATAAGTGCAGGATATCCAATCTACCAAAGAGTATGCTGATATATTGCGATTGCTATCTCTCAAAACTTACAAAAAAGCCCAAGTTGCGGCGAATTGGCTCCTCCGTCCCAAACAAGTTTAGCGTCGCCTCGTCTCACCCAAAAACATACTTTTTCTATTTTCAGCCTTTTTGAGCTTTTTTTATTCTTTTTATTCCTCGTTTCTACTCACACCGCATCTCTCATATCTAACCTAATAACTATATACAAGCTTCAGATAGTATATTGAAACTGAAGCTGACACGAGATGGCTGCTGCTGAGATTGTGCATCTGCCACTTCCCGCCCTGCCAGAGGGCTGGAGTGCAGAGAAAGACTTCAAAGTCCTCGGTTCACTGTCCAGCGCGACTCAGCGGAATGTTGAGCCCGTTGGACCGCATTTTTTGGCTCATGCCCGTAGAGTAGGTCAATCTTATATGTACCCCCTTTTTGCATTTTTGCATTTTTCCATTTTTCATACTGGTTTTCGTTGAAGGACTAACCAAAATCTCCCCGTCAACAGAAGCGCCATCAACGCACATTCTCCGAGGACGACAGAATCCAGGCCCAGGAAAATGTGAAGAAGATTGAAGAGGATGAAGTTGACGAAATCAGTGAGCCCGAGGACCCTATGATGCTTCAGCGGGACGCCAAGGACTGGAAGGTATGACTTAAATACAACATAAGCGGCTGTCCCATTTCAAGATACAATGTGGATTCTAACTATGTCAATAGGGCCAAGATCACTACGCTGTCCTCGGATTGAGCAAGCACCGGTACCGTGCCACAGATGAGCAGATCAAGCGCGCCCACCGCAAGAAGGTTCTCCGCCATCATCCAGACAAAAAGGCCGCGTCGGGCGACGCCGACGAAAATGACAGCTTCTTCAAGTGCATCCAGAAAGCTACAGAAATCCTCCTCGACCCTGTCAGACGCCGACAATACGATTCAGTCGACGAACCTGCTAATGTACCCCCACCGGGCAAAAAGAAGGGCAATTTCTTCAAGCTCTGGTCCCCCGTCTTCGAAGCGGAGGCTAGATTCTCCAAGATACAACCAGTCCCCAAGCTTGGCGATGAGAACAGCACGAAGGAAGAGGTCGAGGCATTCTATAACTTTTGGTACAACTTCGACAGCTGGAGGTCGTTCGAGTATGAGGACGAAGATGTCCCTGATGACAACGAGAACCGCGATCATAAACGCCACGTCGAGCGCAAGAACGCCAATGCCCGACGGAAGAAGAAGACGGAAGACACGGCGCGTCTACGAAGACTTGTAGACGACGCACTCGCCGCTGACGAGCGGATCAAGAAGTTCCGCAAGGCCGAGCGTGCCAACAAGGACAAGCGCAAGATCGAGAAGGAGGCCGAGGCGAAACGCCTTGCTGAGGAGCAGGAGAAGGCCCGCTTGGAGGCAGAGCGCCAGAAGAAGGAGGCAGAGGAGGCCGCCAAGGCCGGCAAGATTGAAGAAAAGAAGGCCAAGGAGGCCGCGAAGAACGCTGCAAAGAAGAATAAGCGTGTGCTCAAGGGCAGCGTTAAGGATGTGAACTATTTCGCTGAGGGGGCGGATGCCACTGCGGCGCAGGTGGATGGTGTGCTGAACGACGTTGACCTGCTTATTAGCAAGATTAACAATGAGGAGCTTGCTGAGCTTGCGGCGAAGCTTGCGGCTGCGGGCAAGGATGCGGCTGCTGTCAAGTCGACTTACGGTGAGGTTGTTAAGGGGCTTGTTGGTGCTGGGAAGCTGAAGGAGGGAGAGACGAAGTTTTTGACTGTTTAAAATTTATATAGAAAGAAAGAAAGAAAAAGTACAGATAAGAGATAAGAGATAAGAGATAAGAGATTTATGAACGGTCTGCGTGATGCCATTTATATATATTTCAAGTTCACTTTTATTCTCTTTCCCTTGATATCCTTGCTGAACAACGTACGTATAATTGATTTCTAAAGAAAGAAAAAAGTAATTTGAATTAATGAGGATTGCATTTGGCTCAATACAGTTCGTTTCCTCCACGTACTATGGCCTTTTAAAATGGTTAGCTATTATGCTTGGGAAACAATGCTGGTCTAATCACTCGATATCGATCGTACGAAGGATAAATAATATATTTATATTCTCATAACTAAATCCTCCTCCAGCCCGTATTCCACCAAACCACTTTTCCCAGCTAATATCATACCCCCGTAGCCCTAAATATGATTCACATATCACAGAAGTAAGCCCTACCACAACTGTAAAACAAATACTCCAATAATCCTCATTTCCAATGTATGGTTCATATTGTCCAACGCAGTTCACAAACACCCCCCCTTAAAAACACATCCAAATCGATTATTTTAAAACCGCATCAGACCACGGGAAAGTAATCCGCATACAACAAAGGCTATGTATGATTCCAGCAACTACCACCTGAGCAACTAAGAAGACCTCTGGATTCCACCCCCCTCTTCAACACACTCTACTGACTTCGCGGGAAGAATCCACAAGTCCCAAACCTACGGGGGTTATATATACCCTCCCGCATTGGGATCCGTAGAGGAGGCATATTTTATGGAACGATCTAAAGCAGTTCGTTAGACATTGTTAATTGATCTGAATAGGGATGCCGATATCACTTGCTTTTCAATAAGAGAAGCGGCAATTCTTCATATTGAAGTACTCGTCCAATAAAACACCCAGTTTTCCGATAGCATGCCACCAGAGTGACGATTCATCAGACAAAATGATAAAGATGTCTCTTTGGAAGATAACACGTGGACCTGCTGTCTCAGATACAGGGCTGCGCGGTGATTGCCCTATATTCTGCTCCGCGATGGAGCATTCGTGTCAGCTTTTCTGGCAGCATATTGGGATGGGACTTGTTTCGAACATGCGTGTGCGCGGAACAGTTCTATCAACAGATGTCAACAGCTCTAACTTCTTTAGATCGTGCGGCTCTAGCCCTGAATATTTATATTCAAAACACGAAGCTTGTCCTCCGGAGTCTACGAGCACTGACACACGTATATCTCCTAGGAAAAGGAGAAGAAGAAAACGTAGTATTTGAAGCCAAAAGGGGCAGATCAAATTGCAAAGCTGAATTTTTTATTGCCATCTCATAAATCAAGCTGCATGGTTCTTCTTCGCACATATATTTTCCACAGCACCGGGTGTAACTCCAGCTACCTGTTTCAAGGAAGGGATACAGTTGACGGAACTGAATTAATCCCACAGATAGCAGGTGGGGGAAATGGGGAATTTGCAACCGGGAAACAACGGTCATTCAATACCCCGATGTTAGCGGGATTGATTTCCAGGAATCCTTATAGCATTGAAGTCGTTATGTAAAATAATGACTACCAAGAATGGGGAGGCGGGATATTTCATCCATACCAAAATGTGGAATTTCCATCTGTGAGTAGTTTGCGGCAAGGATTGAACTCCTGTTATTCTCCGAAGGCGGTTTTAGCTTGATAACCTCTATCTAACCTCTCCTCCCGGCAGCACCCCGGATATCAAGTCTGGGATAATGCATACTTTCGTTTTTTGAGTCATCCTCGTAACGATACCGGAAAAAGCGGTGTCTCAAGCATACACAACGGTCACAGACGAAGAATTAGAGCCAGTTCCATTTTCAACGTCTTAAGATTGTGGCTATGTATTCATGTACCCCATGTATCACAGGTTCAACATATTTCCAGAGGGCCGTCTGCCTTTTTTGAAATCCGATAAGTGAGTTTGATTCGCACTGTTCCAATGTGCAAAACAAGGGCGTCGTTTTGATTAAACAGCACAACAGGAATAACCAGAAGGAAACACATTCAGCATTATTCCAATGCTCCGATATATCAAGCAATAATTGAAAAGACGGGATCTCATCCCCGTAAGCTGCAGCAAACATGTTGGGTTGGATGCCCAACCGCTTTAATCTGCCGGGCAATCAGTAACTACTAGCCCGCACATCAATGGGACATGTCACACGTCTAGAGAAGCGAAATCTCAGGCAATGCCATCCCATCAGCCGTTCCTGGGGGATGATTGGAGCGGGTTTTCGCACTGAAAGTGGAATTTGTTCACTGTTTCAATTGAATTGAGGGGGAACAGAATGCAATCAACCGATATTACTATTAAGCCTCACAAGCAGATCCATTCATTTTTATGACTGTGAACATTGTCCAAGAACTCGGGGAAATAGACTCAACCAGACAATTCCATTAGGTAATAGGAAGTAGAAATCCATGAATAATAGGTGTTTGGAATCAGCGAGTCCTCTGAACAGTGGACAGATGGATGGCAATATGTCTAGCGCATGTGGGGAACCTGCAAAACAATGTAAGCATCCTGTATACTCATCTGGAACAGTATGTGCAAAAAGAGGCAGCTGGGCCGCGTACTCTCCGCTGTGTCTATTGCTACTCAGAGCAGTTCTTTGCAAGCCGGTTCAGTGTCGCAAACATGATATAAGAATCATATAAACAGTTCACACACATATATATATCTCTTCAGGGGAAAGGGAAGTTCGAAGGCGGTTTGTTTTGGTATTATCGTATTTCAATACACGCCAAGCTTTATCTTGCCCTAGCCCTAACCCTAACTTCTAACTTCTAACTTCTAACTTCATCCCTGACGTCTTCGGGTCCTGGAGATCGGATTTGAACTAAAAAGTTGATGCTTTTGTTTGCTTTTTCGGCTCATTATCAACCGACCGATAAGACCGATAAGCTATGTGATAAGCACTACCGCCAACCATTTTTCCCACTTTTTTGATGGATGCAAACTCTAGCCTGAAAAATGGTTTGCTCTGGTACGTCCGGTGACATGAGACAAGGCGGCAAACCCGTGGGTCAAATGGGATTCGCGAGCAGTAATAGGCTGGCCAAATCCGAGAAAACTGCTCGAGCTCGGAGCTAGTTACTGATGGGTCATGGATGGATTGTTTGGGGGCGAAATGCGGGAAAAAAAGCCTAGACCGTGTGAATGTCATGAGAACTGCCTCTCAACTTTCAAGTGCAACAACACATACGGAGTACATACTCGAGGAACTGGATGGAATTCTCAACTCGGTAGTTACGGACTTGTCAGAACAGGAGCAGATACGGGAATTGAAGGCAAGCGGAGAGCATTATAACTGACTCCGGTGGGGGATGAACCCCCATAATGTCCCGGAACCAGGCGACTGCCATCACGCAATCCAGAACTGGCGGTGAATCAGCACCGCAGCAGATCAACTCGAACAGAAATAAATTTATTGATCCACGGAAATAAGCAGTTGAGCGCAAAATAACTAACAGCCAAGCCTTGTTTCGGTCTTGTTGACGCCTGACTTAGGAGGCCCATGCTTGTGGGATGGAAATTTTTGGGAAGTTTCCCCACATCGCATCCGCCATTTTTTGTTATTTTTATGTTGTGGAACTCCGATCTGATTCATAAAAAGAGAAGCTTCCCCAACTTACTTTTCTCTCCCTTCTTTTCCTTTCATTCTCTCTATTCCTCCAAGCAGAGCAGCTATAATTCTACCCGGTTTAATTACTTATATATCATACTTGAAAGTCCTGCCTCACGCGTTTAAATCGCCCACCCCATATTCTCTTTATATCCTGCATTATAACAAAAAGTTAATCACTATTATCAATAAAGACACGCTACACCCAGTCTTCGCCATGGCTGACCTCAAGAAGCCCAACATACTCTACATCATGGCAGACCAAATGGCCGCCCCTCTTCTTTCCCTCTACGACAAAAACTCCCCCATCAAGACACCCAATCTTGACCGTCTCGCGCGCGAAGGCGTCTGCTTCGAATCCGCATATTGCAATTCGCCTCTTTGTGCCCCGTCCCGCTTCACCATGGTGACCGGTCAGTTGCCATCTAAGGTTGGGGGCTATGACAATGCGAGTGACCTGGCAGCGGATACCCCTACGTATGCACATTATTTGCGTAAGGAGGGATATCATACCGCACTGGCGGGGAAAATGCATTTCGCTGGGCCGGATCAGCTGCATGGATATGAGCAGCGTTTGACGAGTGATATATACCCAGGAGATTATGGCTGGACTGTCAATTGGGACGAGCCTGTAAGTTGCCCGCTGTTTTCTTTTTTCTTTTTTTTTGTGAAGGGGAAAATATGGGGATATTGTTGTCCCTCGCCACCCAACTGCTCCGTGAATATACCAACTAACGGAGCAGAAAAATTCAGGAAATCCGCCCGGATTGGTACCATGACATGTCCTCGGTAATGGAAGCTGGACCCTGTGTCCGCACCAACCAGCTTGATTACGATGACGAAGTGATATACAAGGCAACTCAATACCTGTACGACCACACTCGCCACCGGAACGAACAGCCGTTTTGCCTTACAGTTTCCATGACCCACCCTCATGACCCATACGCCATGACTAAGGAGTACTGGGACTTGTACGAAGATGTGGAAATCCCTCTTCCCAAAACTTCAGCAGTGCCACACAACAAGCAAGACCCACATTCCCAGCGGGTACTGAAGTGCATTGATCTCTTCGGCAAGGAAATCCCAGAGGAGCGCATTGTGGCTGCGCGCCGAGCATATTTCGCCGCCTGCTCGTATGTGGATGCGCAAGTTGGCAAGTTGATGGCAACCCTGAAGGCATGCGATCTTGCTGATAATACCATCGTCGTTTTCACAGGCGACCATGGTGACATGCTCGGTGAGCGCGGACTGTGGTACAAGATGGTCTGGTATGAACATGCAGCTCGGGTGCCGATGTTTGTCCATGCCCCGGGGCGTTACAGGCCAAAGCGCGTCAAGGAAAATGTCTCCACCATGGATTTACTTCCTACTTTCGTAGCAATGACCGGGGGTGAAATGAATATCGATCTCCCCATCGACGGCGTCTCGTTGATGCCTTATATCCTCGACGATAACTCGCCAGAGGCGATTTCCGGCATGAAAACAGACACTGTCATCGGCGAGTACATGGCCGAAGGCACCCTTGCGCCTGTTGTTATGATCCGGCGTGGACCGTGGAAGTTCGTATACTCGCCCATCGACCCACCAATGCTCTACAACATCGAGAACGACCCAACTGAATTAGTCAACCTGGCGGCTGGTATCGAAATGCCAACGCGACCACAGCTCACACGAAACGAACATCTTACTACAACAACCACAACAAAGCAGCAACAAGAAATATTTTTCCCAACAGACCTTGCAGCACCACCCACACCGGACATCTCACCACCACCCGGTATTCTCAATGCCCCCTTCTTCTCCGACAACAAGGCCAATTCAGCACAGATCCCGACGCCCCCACGGACCCCAAGCCCAAACAAAGCCCATTCATGCACATCCACCAGCACACCCGAAATCGATGTCCAAAGCCTCCTTTCCGCATTCATCTCCGAAGCACATTCCCGCTGGGACTTCCAAGCGCTGCAGTCGCAGGTTCTGCATTCACAGCGGCGCCGACGGCTTGTCTACTCGGCCCTGGTAAAGGGACAGTTGACATCATGGGATTACTCGCCCGTCACCGATGGTAGTGCGCAGTTTATCCGCAACCATGGCAAGGGGGCGTTGGGGGATGTCGAGCTACTCAGCAGGTACCCGAGGGCTATACAGTGGGGTGGAAACGGGGGACGGAGTGGTGTTTAGAACGCCTTGAGGGTGGGGGAGGGCCGGAAAAAGGCCTGGGGTAAGTTGTGTGAGTTGAGTGTGTGGTTTAGGTGTTGGAATTTACTATATATATATATCTATATATATATATATTGCTCGAAAGCGGAGACCTACGACACCTGTCTGTTTAACCTGACGGGCCGAGGGACCGGACAAAACAAACGAAGAACGAAAAAAAGAATGATACAGGACCGATTAGGCTGTCTCAGATGGTGGATGAGGTGATATTATAAATATCAGACAAGTTGGTCTAGGGGGATATGAGGCCAGGGTTTCTAGGTACGTTAGAAAAACCTTCTTCGTTCATAAAATAGTATACATCTCATCCCGGGGTAACTGTATTTTGTGTATATATGTACAGCCTATATATATGCTGTACATATGTGTGTTTGTTTATTACAACACGAAAAAGCAAACACACACATACACGCTGTACAACGAAGGTGGGAAAAGGGATATGAGATTTGAGACTGTTGCGTGTGTAGTCGAATAATATTTAAGATATATCCATATACATATCATGTATATGCATGCATATGCGTCTCGATTATATGACTAACGGAATAGACAAGTGTAGCGAATTGAAGTATAGATATATATATTTTTGGGTTTGGTATGAGAGCCAAAAGACCCCCCACGAAATTAAACCTACAAAAAAGAAAAAAGCTTTCCCATTTGCTTTTATTTTCCTTCATGGTTTCCGCTTGCCTAAACCGCCCATATTTCCCGCCGAATTACCCTCTTTTTATATTTTTTTTTATAACAGAACGTTCCATTATATCTCGACGCGACTCCCAATTTGCTAAAGGTTACTTGCCCCGTCCGTCCTTGTTCAACATTTAGTTTAATATATAATACAAACAATTATTTTCATTCAATCAAATACGGATCCATTGCACATATGAAACAAAAACATGAAATTGTCAAATTCACACGTTGTATCAGCACTTCATCAAGCAATCAAAACCGAAACACGAGGCATATATATATATACATCGTGGGGTATCAAATGTTTCCTTAATTAAATCATGAAAATTCTGCAAGAGCCTAATATCATACTATTTGGTTCCATTTATCCCGGGCGGCGTCCTTTCTCCGGAAACGAGACCATAGCCATTTTTTCTTCTCTCCAATACCACACGAGCACGGCCGTCGCCCCAGGCCCTACAGCGAGTGTTCCGAGAACAATGGCCGCTACTGCCACGCCCAGCCTAACTCGTGCCCTACCAACGCGATTCATATCCCACACGGCCAGAATGCACCAAACAATTGTGGCGGTCCAGAAGACCCAAAAGTCCGCGAGCCAGAGTGAACGGATGCCCTCAGATACAGAGATTAACTGTAAACCACCGCTGGTGTACGGGACGAAGATGTCGGCAAGCGATAGACCTGGGTGACGAGAGCAGAGAGCGGCGGAGATGGTGAGAATATGGATTATGGCGGCAACACTGAAGCTGGAGAGGTAGACGACCTTCAGGCTTGAAATGTCTGGCATGGATTGATCGGCGGATGGGGTCCGATGGCTGTCCGGGTAGATTTTTGCGTATAGCATTGAGAAAAGAGTGAGGAGGATATTGACGTATATAGGGGCCGGTTGCCAGACTAGGGTCATGACTTGGGCTAGCCGGGGGTTGGAGTATTCCCAGAACAGCAGAAGGGTAGGCAGAAGGTAACCGAGAAGGAGTGCTGGGAGAAGTGTCTTCGCGTAGGATGTTGGGACCTGGCGAGAGAGGGGCCACCAGTAATTCGTGTTTGATGATGTTAGAAGGTAAGCTGCATAGTATAGGGGCCCGACGAGGGCGTTTCCGAGGACTTGATAGATGGCCCAAAAGCTTGTGCTGCAGGGTCATCAAGGGTCAGGTAATGTTATTATTATACTGTGCGAAGAAAGAAATATCTCAGGGGTTAGCTTACAAGGTAAGCAAGTTCAAGCTATTGCGTTTCCTTACAGACTCAACTGTGTATATGGCGACCATGGGGAAAAATGAAATGAGAAAATACATCTGGAGAGCGCAGTGGCCAGGTGAAAGAGTCTTGTTCCCAGCTCTATATTGTGGAGGGAATACGGACAATATTTTATCGAGACCCTCGATGCCGGTGAATGGAATTATATTCACATTCTCGACCAAGACCGACGCGCCTACTGCCATGGCCCAGATATCCATTGTCTAAAACCCAGCAACAGAGGGTGCGAAGAATAAAAGAGCCCAAGCCCAGCCGCGCCAACCTCTGCTGTAAGGGGGATTGAGGAGGTCGGCGTTATATGGGATAAGGGTAGGGCGGGGAGAGAGTTCGACATTCTCTAACCTCTGCGCCTGTGGAAAAGTATGTGAGTGATTATCGATGACACGATCGATGTGAACTCGCGGGAGTATGTGTAATGCGATGAACTTGAGAAAAGGCGTTTCTAAACATTGCACGCGCTGTTGGGTGTGGGACACTGCAATTAACCCCTTCACTGTCTTATGGCGGATATCCTGGACTTTCTGGAAGGCATCCGAGATTTGGGAATTGGTCAATGCATTAGAAGGTGATTCCTTGAGTGCTCGTAGCAAAACATTGGTCAGAGCGACTCCAGTTTCGAGCGCCGAATTGCCACCGTGGCCAGCAATCGGATGAAACTTTACAAGCATTAGTAGTTATACTTATATATAAAAAAAGTAGGAACTAATCCAGATTAAAAACCAACCTTATGCGCAGAGTCGCCGATTGTTATGATCCGGCTGTAATGCCACTGCTGAAAGGTGTATTCAGGAAGCGCAGTCATATTATACACGATCTGCCCCTTGATGAGGTCCCCGAAGTTCAAGCCGGGAGCAAGTATGTCGTTTGTATGCTCCTTGATATGTCGTAATTCATCCTCTTTGGTGTATTTGGGGATGTCAGCTCCATAGACACGTTTATGTAGCTTAAAAAAGTGAAACCAGTAGACGCGGTCATCGAGGCAGCCCAGAATTCCATATGAATTGTTGTGCCGGAGCACACCAGAGAATAAACCGGCAGGTATAGGGAGAGAAAGTTTGGATATGCCAAATACGCAGCCATAGTCACACGGCATATCTGGCGCGGCAGCAGCAGTCAGCCTGTGATGTTAAGGGGACAATAAATAAGGTCGAGTGCCCACTCACCATCGAATTCTCTGGAAGGGAAGTATCCAGGAGAGGCCTCATCTGCCAGTCTCACCATTTCCCGGCGGACTTTGCTGTGTATGCCATCGCATCCAACGAGGATATCGCCTGAATACACGCTGCCATCTTCCGTTGTGACAGTGACGCCATCGTGCAAAAGCTCAACATCGCGGACAGCTTTTCCGGTCAACACCTTTGATTTATCCAGGTGCGAGTAGAATATTTTTAAAGCCCGCTGGCGCTCGAAGAATATGAGGGGGTATCCGTGGCTGTGTGTGGGACATACAAATTTAGACTCAAGAAGCTCTCACGATGTAGATACTAGTATAAAATAAAGAGCAGGGAAAGTTGAACTTACCGCTGGATGAAGGAGTTCTCAGCATCAGGGAACGAGACTAGTAACTCACCTTTCTCGTTTCGCAATTCAAACTGATCAACGGCACAGACTTGCTTGCGGATGTCCTGATACATGCCGAGTTGATCTAAGATACGGAGACCAGGAGGCTGGAATCCGATACTGGCCCCAACCTGGGGAGCAATGTCTGGATAAGCTTCGAGCACAAGGAAGTCAATGCCGCTCTTTTGAAGCATATTAGCCATAGATAGGCCAGAAATGCCGCCTCCCGCTATTAAAACTCGAAATTGCTTTTTGCTCTCCATCTTAGCTGACAGCCTGAGGTTGGCTCAGTTGTTTTTGCAGGTTAGGAGAAGCCGCGAAGTAACGATAGTTCTTGAGATAACTAGAATGCACTCTGTACTGGGAAACACAAAGAGAATTTGATCTTAGTGAAATATAATAAATATAATATAGATTCCCCATATGTTTGTTTCCAGTGACTGCATGCAGTATAATCCGTATTGTTAGGAGAATAAGAGGTTGACTGCAGTGTATCTGCTATGGCCTCTACTAACTAGAAATCTGCTACTCTGTACTTTCTCTGATTTTCAACAGCCAACTACAATTGCTCAGTTATACTTACTAATTTCAAGCTTCTTGACTTGCACATTCTATTACTATATAAAGGCCCCTATATTTTGTAGGTAACTAGCAAGGATACTAGTAATAGTGGTGTGGTTAATACAGCCTCGGAACTCTGGCGTATTCGCAAATTTGGTTTACCCCCTTTTTTTCAGCACCGTGAGCGAGTGAGATATATGACTTGATTAAAGGGGCTTTTTTCTACAAAAAAGTGGGGGAGCAGCGGAATATCTGATCTTTCTACTTTCTAGATATACTTTAATCTATATGTGAAGAATTTCTCTACAGTTAAAAATAAATACAAAAAAGACAGGGTTGGTTGACGCCACACATATAAAGTTGATACTACACTTATCCACAGCACTCTTCATGCACCAATCTCCCTCTAACTCAGACAGTCCTGACATTCCTATCATCCTCACTTCAAACCCACTTTGCAATCTTCTTCTTCTATGACTCTCACTCAAAAATATTCACATTACTAGTATATACTCCCTGATTACCATTACTATCATTGTTATCACTGTCAACTGTCTTCTCAATCTTCACCATCTGTGCATCTCAACACATACTCATCTGAAACTCATCAATTATCTTCTGCATGCTGACAACCTTCACCTCATCACAGGTGACTAGATACAATCCCTCTTCAACACTAATCTTCTTATGATCAGACACTTTTTCACTCCTCTCTCATCTCTTCTCAAAATGTCACAAGTCTTGAGACAAGACATGTCTGTCTAACTGTCTCAAGAACACTTGAGCTTCAGCTGCTGAATACATCTGTATCAAGATCAACAGTGATGTCTTCATCAAGCAATTTCTGTACAGAGCACAGATCAGAGTCAATCACAGAGTTGAAAATGAGACAATGTGTCACAGCTGAGCAGCACTTGAAGATAAGCATATACTCATCAGCAGACAGATGCATCACATGTGTGAGAATGATGTGTGATGTCAGCAGGCCTGTAGAATCATAGATATTCATGTAGAACTTGAAGAATGAAAAAAGCTGTGTGATGAGAGTGATTTCATTATTGTTTTCAGAGATGTAGATTTGAATTAACATGAGCAAGATTGTGAAGGCAGCAAGAGCACTGAGTTGACTGAAAATGATGTGTGTGCAGAATGAGATAAAGTGAGAGATTATAATGAGTCTGATGAGAACAGAGGTTGAGTTGAGAGTGTGAATGTGAGTGATTGTGACTTTTATAATGAAGAGAGAAGAGAAAGAGAATTCATCACAGTAGTAGAGCAGGCAGAGAGCTGAATTATCCATGCAGACACAGTTAACAAGAGCACACTGATCTTTTGCATGATAGATTGTTGTAAGAAGATTCATGACAGAGATGTGAATGATTGTGTAGTAGATGATACAGATGATGCTGTGAGAGAGAGTATGAAATACAATGTGATTGTAGACTGTGTAGGCTGACAGCAGAGATTCAGAAGAGTTGTCTTTATTGCTGAAGAAGAATTTGAGAGAGAAGATGTATGTTTCTAGTCAATTCAGAAGAATGAAGAAGTCAAATATACTGAAGTTGAGATATTGAGAAGCATTAATGTGCGAGTCTGTGAAAGAGTAAGTATACATATAAATGAATCATGAATGATCAACTGACATCAATAAAATCTGAGAAAAAGAAGTCATTTCTCTACTTCTGAGCTTTAACAACTCTCATCAAATCTTCTGCTCTGCTTTCATTCTCATTTCTCTCACTCTTCAACTTTCACCTCATTCTCTTAATCAGCTCTCTCAGCCCCTTCTCATTCTTCATCTCTCAGTCAATTCTCTCAATCTTTTCATTCACCTGTGAAACCCACAGCACACCATGATTGATAGATAATTTATGCTTCAGTGATGAATTGAGTGTGACAGACTTGTTCAGCAGGCATGAAAGATTGATGAAGACACTGTAGTAAATGATATAAGTGTAGAATGACATTATTGCTGCAGGATAAAGAAAGTTGTCAATCCTTGTACCGTGCATGAGTATGACAATGCGGAGCTAGAACCAGATCAAGGCCAGGGATATTTACACAGTATGCTCTAACCGATATATCACTGTTTGAACTATCCTAGCTAACAGGCGCCTGAAGCCAGCAAAAAGATTACGAAAAGACCTCCCGCGTGTCGAGAGCGAATATGTAGATAGGTAAAGTAGGGGAGAAAAAAAAAAGGAGAAGGAAAAAAGAAGAAAAAAGGGGGAGTAGACGGTCTTCAGGTTTTCATCCCTTCTCAGAACCAAAATAAAATAACAAGACAAATTGCCACAAAACCCAATCTCAAATAAGAGTGACGATGTGTAACTGCTTGCTTGCTTGAAATGCAGGTCGCAATATTCAACTAAACATGCATGCAGAATGCAGAATTGCGACGCAAACACCGGCACAGCGGGGCAGAGCGCAGCCAGTCAGTTTCCTGAATATATATATGAAATCCGTATGTGCGTGTGTAAAGATGAATGCCTCGACACGAGACAAAATAGAAACTAAACCGACAGGCAGGCAGGCGTCTGAGATACGCGGATATAAGACCAAATGCCTAAGTGGCGCGGGGTATTTCAAATATTTTATATTCGGCACACCGTAAAATGGAACCAGTTCGTTAAGAGTATGTAATGTGCCCATTCGCAGACTCCCAGGTTAAGGTTGAGGATAGCTCTATGGGAGATTTGACACGGAAGAAACTATAGTTCTTGCTGCTGTTATCACTCAAGAGTGCATTGTTGTTAAAACGGGATGCTGATATGGTGGTGTGGACAGTATTACTGGATTGTGGGGGAATAAGTTGCCGATGAGCAATAGTCAACTAGTGCACTGGTGGATTGAATGAACCTCAATGGTTCCTATATAAATCAACATGCGGGATAGAACACCTTAATATATTTAAAAACAATTCTTGCAAACAATCCCCATATTATATATATAGATAAATATATCGGGATCCGGCGGCTTTTCCCTCCTCTGTCTCGGCTCAGGGAGCTCCGACTCGCAAAATAATCGGCGGCGGCTGTAGATGCACGTGATATCCATTTCCTCCAGTATATATATTATTGTCTCTATCTGTAAGGTATATTATGATTATAGATTGAGAAGTGTGATATAGTTGTTTTCTGTAATTCATATTTCTGGCTCTAAACAGGAGGGGGGGGGGGGGGTAGTTATCTAAAGGTTATATGGGGGGTCTATACAGTTCCATCTTACTCAACAACAACATGGACCTTCATCTTATCTGCATTGACCAACCGAAAAAGAATGAGCAAGGCGTCTTAATATAAGATTTAATTAACACTTACAAAATGCAACATGGTCCCTGATATTCTGCGCCGCCTCATATGGCTCTGGGTAATACCAAGCTGCATCAGATATGACAGTGCCGGTCTCTGTATGTATAGAATATTCAACCACCCCGCATGGGACGCATTTCGTTGTTTTATCAGCCTTCTCCCATTCTCGATATATACAAACTACCTAGGTATATAGATATATATACATACCATGGATAGCAATATCATAGTACGATGCAGGCCCCTTCCACGGACAAAAAGTTGATGCGTCAGATTTTATCAGACGAAAAGTTCCCGTGGAATCTTTCAGTGAGGACTGAGGGAACTATAAAAGTTGCTTGGTTTTAGTATTAATTTCAGTGTATGGGATTAGATAAATTTGTCCGTAGGGAGATTTTGATGGAAAAAAGTATACACATACATAGACATTCCCCTCGACAGTCTCCCACTTATCCGTCTCCGCGAGGACGGTATTTCCGACCTTTGCTGTTGCGCGAGGCATGCTGCTGGGGTTTCTATTTATGTATTTTATTTAACATATCACAAAGGATAAAGTGGAATGAACGCTAATGGCTTCGTTGAAATATCGAATAAGAATAAGAACAAGAAAGAAATATATCCGTGTAGCCGATGACGTCACGGAAGAGCAACCCAACATCAGAAATATCTTAAAATAACTTAACTGTTGAAAATTCCAGTTACTTTGTTATTTCTATTCTATAGTTCTAAGTATCAACCTCTAACCTAAACAACCCCTGATTTAATATAAATATACGTAGGAAGCTGTATGATATCATGTAAGGGTAATGGCCCCGCTCCTCTCCTATTTGTACTCTTCAATAACACTCTTGGGCTTCACATATTGAAGGTCAGGTTTATATTCGGCGCTCAAGCCAAAGGCAGGCGGACCTCCAATTTCAAGTCCTCGTTCGGTCGTCCATAGTGGGTGCGGGGCTGCTACCATGACGATGATTTTGAGGCCATACCTAAATGGTATAAAGTTAGCATGTTGAAGATATCATGGCGGTTTATTTTCACTCACCTGTATTCTGGAGTTCCTACTGCCTCGCCTGTAGACATATCAAGGAGCATAATCAAATCCGGAACGACAGCGATGTACTTTTTTTGCATGGAAAACAATTAGTTACATAGTTACAATAGAACAGAAGAATGAAGAATACTCACCTCCTCAGAACCATCGTAATTGATAGCCTTTGCGCTCAAATTCTCATTAACAAATTCAACCACCACCCTCTCTGGACCCACCCTAGACAGTTCTATCCCATCCATCCCCAGCTCGTCCGCCGACAATTGTTGAAGAACCACTTTCCCAGTCGTATGGGCAGTGGCCGATAAGCTATGCTCCACGCTGATGATCTTGCCCTGGAATATCACCTTGGCGCTCTGCTCTCCGCCAAATTCACGAATTATGTCGTCCGCTACAGAGAACAGGTGGCCCTCTTGCCTCGCTAGGGAGACTGCACGGCCAAGTCGCCATGCTAGAGAGTGGGTGTTGAGGATACCAAAGCGACGCATGTCGGAGCCGCTTATAGGGACTCCAGTGGCGCCGGCGGCAGAACTGGGAGGAGTAAGTTACATATAGTTAGGTTAAAGCAGGCTGATAACGACCATGGTTGAGCAAAGATATGGGTAAATAACAATATGAATGGAGAGGGAAAACAGAGGGAAAATGCCTACCCCATCTCAACACATGTAGATCGTATAGCATAATCAGCTGCCTGCACATCCGGTTGGGTAGCTGGAATAATCACATTCCTGCCTGTGCCACTGGACAAAGCTACGGGGAGTAACTTGTTGATATCTGTCGATTCAATGAAGCTTGTCATCTTCTCGAAATTAGGATATGCCCTTCCTATAGTTCCACCCCCCACCTTTATCAGTACGCAGTAAAAAAAAAAGGAGGCAAAAAACATGGGTAATCTCTATCTCGTACCCATCAGATCACCATCGACGCAAGGTATATTGTAATACTTCGAAGAGGCCCATATAAGTGGCTGCAGGCCATTACTTCCCCCTATTTCTACCGCCAAAATGCTGTCATACTTCGTTCCCAGTTCTTTTTCCATTGTTTGTAGGGCATGCAGCACCAGGTCTCCACCAGGTCTCTCATCCGCTACAGCTGGAGATCCCACTGCACCTACGGGAACCAGAACTGCATCCGCAGCAGGTGATGAAGCATCGACTATAGCTAACGTTCTCCCTTCCTCAACTAGGTTGACGACTTCGAGATATGTCGAATATGGAGAGCCGCCACCACCGCAACCGAGAATATAGCAACCAATAGATATGAATTGGAGGTCGATTTTAGTCAATAGCCATTTCCCAGAGGCGTTAATAGTAGGCCTATACTTTGAAAAGTCAATCACCGGCTCGACACTGCCGTTCCATCTCAACTCGTCGTCGATGGTCTTTATCTCCTCAAATCCAGGCCCATCTTCGCCAGCGGGGACGGTTGCCTCACTGTCCTCAAAGGAGGAGAAGAACCGTGCATGATTTGCTGGACATGCAACTTCGATCAAAACTTGCTTTGCGTTGTCCATGTAGGGCACCCCCACAACCTCGTCCTTGGTAACCACAGCCCCTGAGATATCAGCACCCCGCGCCTCGGCATCCGCAAGAGCAGCAGCTTTCACCTCGGCTTTTGTCGATTCTACAGAGGCACTATCAGTCATCTTCTCTGCCCTGCCGCTTATCTGGGCGATCGCAGCACCAATCGCATTCGCTACTCCTGCGAATTCAGGGATAATAGTCCTACTAACTCCCTCTAAATGATCTGGACATAGCACGGCCCCGCCGCCGACGAGGATGACAGTACAGGGCTCCGCTGAGGTTTTCACTCTGTCGACGAGATTTTCAATCATGGTCTTGATCCTGGTCCTCGCCTTGTCGACTGTCGTTTGCGGGAGAACGGGTTTTGTCGTGCCAATAGATGCACCTGATAAAACAGCAATGTCCGTGGCCGTTGGTATGGCGCCTCCAAAACAGAGTGCTTTGGTCGTGATCTCATGCCCGACGCTGCCCGGTCCCACAAACACATTTTCTCCATCCACACTCGTGCGTACCAAGGAGCCACCTCCAAATCCAATACTTTCAACCTGAAGAACTTCAAGATTGACTTTGATTCCAGCAATTTCCGTGCGCGAGCTGGCAAGTCTTGGGTAACCATTACGTAGGAGGAAGCCGACGTCTGTGGTAGTGCCTCCTATATCGACTACGACGGCTCCGTCGCTGGCTAGGGATTGTCCTGCCAAGTATGCAGCACCACGAATTGAATTCGTTGCTCCTGATGAGAAAATTCGGATCGGGAATTGGATTGCCTCCGGAAATGCGAGTAGATGGCCGGTGTTGGCTGTAAGATATAGCGGACACTTGAGTCCAAGTTGCGACATGGCTTGCATAAACCCACGGATAGTTCTCCGTGCAAAGTTAACGATTGACGCATTAAGAATTGCCGCATTCTCTCTAGCCAACAATCCACTCCCCGAAATCTCGTGGGAGCAGACGATATTGACATCGTCGCCTAGCTTGGCGCTGAGGATATCCCGGACTTGCACTTCTTGTCGATATTTCGTATCCATAGGAGACCCGATACCGGCTATCACAACATTCTTCAAATTCTTAGCGCGGATAATATCCGCTTGCTCCGCAATGGACGCGGGATCAATATCAGTAATGCATGTTCCATCAATATTGCAACCTCCAGGCACAATGGCGGCATGGCCGTTGATTAGCCGTTTTAGAACTGGAGGCCAATCGATGAATGAAGGAGTCTGGCTGGAGAAATTGTAAGACGCAAGACGAATGACTGCAACTTTCTCAAGCCTTGAAGCATCATGTTCAAGAATAGCATTAAGGAAATGAGTTGTCCCAACTGTTACGGCGGCAATATTATTCTCCTTGTTGGGTGCCTTGCGTAGGAGGTCCTCAAGCGTCTTCTGGACACCGAGAGTGACGTTTGCAGCCGTGGGGGATTTGTTCCATGCAATGATTGCCTTTGATCCAGTATCTTTCGTGTCCAACAGAACGGCATCAGTGTTTGTTCCTCCGACATCCACTCCAATTACAAGCGAAGGACCAGTTGGCGACTCAGATGTCATCTTAAACGACTGAACAGGTTTACTGATGGCACGGAATGAGCGGAAAATAAGATGGTGTTATTAGAGAATGTTTGTGTACTCCGTAAATACGGAGCGGATGTTCACCAAACGTAGTGCAAGCATTCGTCGCCCCGCAGCTGGCTGGAGATAACGGATCTAAATCATCTTGGATTGCCCAATCAATTGAAGTCCACAGCACATTGATGCCTACATATAGGGGCAAGGAGAGGGGAAGTTGGCAACCCCACACACATCTTATCAGATCAAGAAGCATTAGACTGCCAACTCTTCTGCACACTATCATCCACTTAGATGCACTTGGGCTCTAAAGGCGTCCCTTTTTAGCTAAGTGGCAGGTCAAGTCTGACAAGAGGCCACCATTTCATTTTTAAAGCCAAGTCGCCTAAGCTTTTGGCGTGTTTGTTCGGTGAAACCCAATGTTATTATTGTGGGTCTAATAGGGGCAGGCAGGATTTGCCGCGATAACTATATCCTACCAGTCGTCTGCCTCTTGCTCCGATGCAAATCCGGCTTGGGCATTTCAATATCAACAGGTTACTGGGCTATTTGCTCTAATACCAACCAACTCATGCATGGGATACTGGGGTCGGGGATCAGCAACCCGAGGTGGCCAGGGTCGAGCGAACAACGTCTGAAAAACCACAATTTACCACGACCTTACTACAGGGTAAAGATAGCGATGGATGAATAAAAAAGAAGGCAGCAAATCTAGAGGAATACGCCCACCAAAGGAATTTTCTTGAAGACCGTACAGGCACCGGGGCTAATTCGACACCATACCTCCACATCCAAATCAGGCTACAGCATTCACCAGTTTCAACACACATACCTCCAATACTTCGCTGTTCAGCGTCTGCAACAGAGTGAGCTTCTGATGCCGATCCCCAGCACTGCCTCTTTGGCAGTTGGCAGCTATCTAATGGCAAACGATTATGGCCGAGAGAGAAACAGCCGAAATACATAGTATTAACTATGTGGAAATATGCTCTATATAGATCCCTATCATTTTGCAACAGACCTCGCATACTCTTCCTGTCTCTCATTTCTCTCCCGGATATACTTCAACAGCCCCTCAGGTATCTTCGCATCATCCGTCAATCCGCTCGGCACCGGCTGATCCAGGTGTTCGCGCAACGGCACAACCCCCGTCCACACAGGCTCCGCGCGATCCGGTCCATCTTTCTCTCTATCTCGAGGCTGAATCATGGGAATCCCGACCTGCAGTTTCATAGAGCCCCGTTGGACTTGGACGCGTATCACAAATACCAAAGATACAGCGAATGAGGAGATGGGATTGATATCTTCCCATCTCCCGGCCACGATGTGGTCCATCACGCCTCGCATGACATCATATTTGATATCACGGTCCTCAATGCGAGAACATGCCCCATGCACTACGGCGGAGCGGAAGTTGAATGTGTGCCCGTTCGGGGCGGATGAGAGAGAAAGACCGTCCACTAAGTTTGCACTCGTTATCAATATAGATACATATGTATGTGCGTCTCTGACCTAGGCTCAGGAATCAGGAACATCAAACCTTTCGTGGCCGTAATGCAGACTTTTATCCGGTCATCCCCGTCTTGCACTTCCCCACGCTCAATCCTAGCCTTCTTTTCCACCTCATTCTCACGCACAAGCTCCATGAGTCTCGAGCTGGGGTGGCCGTGTAAGTAGATTGCCTCCCCTTCCTCCTCACACCGAAACAGTGCGATCATGGGCAAACATTGCGGGAGGCCGCCGTCAACGTAAGAGACGTGCGCCATAAATGTGTCTGAGAAAACAGAGCTGATGGAGTCGGCATCATACCTTCCTCGTTCCTTGTGTCGCTGAAGTTCAGCGGGCTGCATGGTTGTTGTAATGATGTAATTTTCGTCTATGGTTATGTTGGGCGATTGGGAGCTGCGTCACTCTATTTAACGTCAGAAGGTTAACACCTCCGCGCTCTCTTGTATTTATATTTATATTGGGGTGATTTTGATGCTACGTCGGAAATTAGCACAGAGCTAAACAGGGGTTGGGGATCTGGGAAGATTCCGGGCTCCGCGATGCTGCCTGGATCCCGCCACGATAGGGTATTATTCATCATGGTCTTTATATTCCTCGAGCTCTTAATCTCTTTATATATTAAGTGTGTTTTACATATTAGTCGTCTCAAAATTGGACACATGTTCAACTAAAAGTGCCAGTTCAGGTTTCAGGATATACGGGTTTCAGGATATACCGCAAGTCAGCCGACTCCGAAGAAACCAGATGTGTATCCAATCCACTTGCGCTCTACGTCTTGGTTTTTAAGCGTGTTGGCTATCATAGTATTATGCATTAATTGTGGCGGTGAAGAACTAGAAAAGATTTAAACATCCCATTGGTGAACTCCCTATCAGATATTAGAGTGATTATATATCTCAGCCTCCTATATAATGAGATTCTACGCGAGAGCTATCAGAAGGCCTTAAGAGGAAAAATTCCCCGTTTCTTGATCTTCATTTGCACGTTGGGTACTGGCTGCAGTTTTTTTTATTTCAGGAATGATTTATCTAGCTAGACTAGTTATTAAGGCTGTCTTGATCATCATAGGAGTACATAATCTTTATTACATGCTGGTGATCAGGAAAAGGTATATTACATCACATCTCAAATCGAGAAGAAAGAAACAACGAACAGGAAGACACGTTCGCAAAATTCACAATTGTTTGGGTGACAACAGCAGGATCTTCACATCTCACACCTTAACAATTACAGATTATTGCCAGATCTGTGTTGCAAGTGAGTCTCAAATACAATATAATAATACAAACATCGGTAAAAGTACTGCAACAATATCAAAGTAGCGGTAACTGCATGACTCGAAAACAGCTGACGATTTGTTCAAAGAGGTCGAAATGTTGACAAAGGTTGCGAGTCAAAGGCGAATGAGCAAGTCCTGGCGTAGGACCAGTCACGAAATAGACACATCGATATCTGGTGGCCGGGGAACCTTCACATAACGAGAAAAATGGCATACTACTCCCCAGGGTATGGCCCGAGGGTGGGAGGTCGGCATGTTTTAAAATCCACAAGTTTGAAAGGTTCAAATTCATCAAAATGGGGCTTCATTTCTATGACGCGATAGTGGAAGTTTCCCGCTGGGCAAGGAGGGCAATTTTGAAGGCCGGAACTAAGCTCAGTGAACATTTTTGAAAGGTGTTCCAACGTCAAAAGGTCCTCGGCCTCCAGTTTGGGCCGGGGTAGCAGCTTATATTTCTTCAGAACCCTCGTGAAAAGACCGACGACAAATTCCTGGGCGAAACAGGCGGGATCGGCGCATTTGGTGCGCTTTATGTAGGACCGGTAGTCACTATAGATAGAATCGATCCAAGCCTTGAGGTAGGAAAAGCGCCTTTCATTTATTGCCTCTGTTCACGAATTAGTAATGAACAATATTTATTTGCCCGTGACAGACGAAAAACAGGTTGAGGAAATTGCAACTGCAAGATAAATATCAATACTGTCACACTCACCGAAAACAGGATCGAGGCTTTCAACCATTTCATCCTCCATAGTCGGTCCAAACTCATACGTTAGGATTTTTGTTGCCTCTGGGAAACGATCATGGTTCTCGAAAACGAAAAAAATGTAAATCCAGTCCTGAATGTCGTTCGCATATTGCGACTTTTCGCACCTCTCAAGCGCATTATTGACCCAGATCTCCGGGAACATTCCCAGTGACCTATGCATCTCGTAACGTTCAGTGAAGCGGGCAATATCCAGCAAATACTGGAGCGATAATGCTTTGGGGATATCTTCCATTTGAAAGTGAATTATTTTAAGCACGATCTCAAGAGCTTCTATAATGCAAAAGACATCGATTGTTAAGACATTCATGGGTCCTCGAGTTGCATCGGTGAGAAGACTTTGGAAAACAGGCGACGCTAACGAAAGTATCTTTGATGATACTTTGAAGTGATGTATCTTGGGCCATTTTGCGATGAGAAACAGGTCCCCGTTAGGGTCTATGATAGTTTGACATGCGTTGTGGGGCACCTTGGGTAGATAGGACATTTTTGCTTTCTTCCTTGGGGGGCACTCCATGGCGGAACCGTGCTCTTGAATGGCGTATGGTGTTTGGAGAGAAGTTTACCGTCCGTTAAGGAGATGTCGATTCTGTGAAAGAATTCAAAAGGCAAAAAGAAAAGAAAAGAGAAGAAAAGAGAAGAAAACGCGATGTGTCTGCCTCCCACACACACGTGATGAGTATGCTGGATTCGGCACAACAACAACACAACAACAAACACAAACTTAGGCGTGAAGAAATCGGTAGCATTCAATGCCTCCAGGAAACCGGTTGTAAAGGCACGTAGCTACACCATCTTTTATTACGCAGTTTGATGTGTGTTTAATTAAGCGGAAACTGCAAGAGGAAAGGAGCCGTACACAGTCAATGTATATCTAGAAGGGTGGGCGAGAATGTATGCAATTTTCGCCGGAAAACTCAACAGAAAAATAAGTGGAAGAGATAAATATACGCTTGAGACAATGGCCAGGCAGATGCAGATACGAATAGGATGAAAATTCCTATTTAATAAAGAATGTCATCGAGCTTGGGATGAGGTCAACAGCCATACCAATCCGGCCTAACTCGATATGATATTGATATTGATATTGATATTGACCACAGAAAGAAAGAAACGCAAACAAAATGACAAAACAGAGAGTCCATGATCAAGAAAGAGACAGTTATCCCAGGAGGAATAATCACCTCAGCCAGATTGCTGGTGAGTGAGCATCCTTACTTTATAACTAGCACCATGGGCTTCAAAATGGAATTGAAATGAAAGCAAAGACGGGCAATGTAATGAATTCAACTGATATCCTCATCAGAAATTCTCTCGTGGCCGTAATATGTGCTTGACTGGCCACAAATCTGCCGTGTAGACACCATAAAGAATGCCATGCAGCTCTCATTTAGAATGATAGATGCTGAAAAAAGGCCGTCGATCAAAGACAAGTTTGGCAATTTCTGCCTGACTATATCCCCAATGCCGCAAAAAGAATAAGAGTTCACGGCTTGAAAGCCACGCTTTCGCATCCATAGATGAAGCACAGCCACTTCCACCTTCAGGGCTTATGGGGCCGTCCTCCGTCGGGCAGATCTCGGGTGGCTATTCCCTGAACTTTTGCTAACAAGAGGAGGATTCTGAAGATACCATTGGCAATTGAGAGATGCACAGCATTTCCACATTCCCTATTGCAGCTCAGTGCTGTGGCCTCCATGTGGGTGGCCGCATATCCATACAGAGCGATCCAAACAGGGGCCTATTGCAATGCAAAAATCCGGGAAAACATAGATGAACAAGTGCCGCGAATTCTGCCGACACTTGTACCCCCTGTTTGGCCTCATATGACGCCGTGAATCTTCGTATTCTCGTATTGGATGAGGTTTGAATCTTGAATCTCAACCTTGGAAAACTTGACGTTCAAATTAGCTAGCTGCTTACATAACAAGCTAATTGCAACCTTTTGCGGAAATATTTCCATTCGAAGCCCTAATTAATTAATTAAGTTAAACTAAAACTGATTGATCAAGACGCCAGGGATAAAACTACCTAGACACCGTTTTAATGCGCCCTTTGACACGCGCTGCCGATTGCGGAGGGCTTGGATGGGAGCTTCTGCTAACAGCGGCGCAAAGGGGGATACTGTACAATCTGTATATACAGCTGACTATTTAAGCAAATGTCTCACTCAATAGATGTAATGACTACATAGTAGCAATCTCTAATGCCATTAGAATTAGTTATGAGATAATACATTAAGTAAGCATAGCAGAGTATTTAAAAAAATTAATTCATTATTAATTTAAGCTGAATACAATGATGCATCAGTAGTTTATATCGGATTTCATAATTGAAGAAGATACTAGTAGTTAGAATAATGAAGAAGAATTGATACAATATAAAAACCAACTGTTGACCCCGCCAATTTGTCCCCTTCGGCATTCATTTACGTTATTTAAGCCTAAATTAAATCTATAGCTTGCTCCACCATTTCTCCGCACCAGAATCGTCACGAAACCATTTCCATCCTGGTCCCGGTACAGCTCTCAGTGAAAAAATATAAGGGCAACCAGAAAATATACACGCAATGGATGAAGAACAATTCAGGGCAGCAGCTCACACTGCCATTGAAGAGAGTATGCTTTTCCCCGTTTGACTAGTCCTCCATTTCCCATTTCCGCTCTGATTCCTTTTAACTAACTATACCCCGCCCGCAGTAATCGAACACTTCAACACAGTCACCTCCAAACAAGTCGTCCCCAGTATAGAGCCAGGATACCTCCGTCCTCTCATTCCCACATCGCCCCCCAACGACCCAGAGCCATGGAGCAAGATCCAACCGGACATCGAGTCCAAAATCATGCCGGGACTAACCCACTGGCACTCGCCCAAGTTCATGGCCTATTTCCCCGCAGGCGTGACATACCCTTCCCTCCTCGGTGAAATGTACTCGGCGGCCTTCACAGCACCGGCGTTTAACTGGCTGTGCTCGCCGGCGTGTACAGAGTTGGAAATTATCGTGATGGACTGGCTAGCGCAGGCGCTCGGGTTACCGGATTGTTTCCTCAGCGCTGCGTCCTCCAAGTCTGGGAAAAGTACCGGTGGCGGCACTATTCAAGGAAGCGCAAGCGAGGCTGTTGCGACTGTCATTGTCGCCGCTCGTGAAAGACATGTGCGGGCCAAAGCCCTGGCGGAAGGGTTGGTTGAAGACACGCCGGAGTGGGAAGATCGGACTATGGAGTTGCGGACACGGCTTGTGGCGCTGGGAAGTGACCAGACGCACAGTTGTACGGCGAAGGGTGCCCGGATTGCAGGTGTGCGGTACCGGACTGTTCCTACCCGCCTGGAGGATAATCTAGCAATGACGGAGGAAGCGCTGCGCAAGGTGCTAGAACAGTGTGATCGGGACGGGTTGGAGCCGTTCTTCCTGACCGCCACGATGGGCACAACCAATTCCTGCGCTGTGGATAGGTTTGCGGAGATCAAAGCGGTGCTGAAAGAGAAGGAGGCATGGCAGAAGGTATGGGTCCACATTGACGCCGCGTATGCCGGTTCCGCGCTCGTGACGGAGGAGTGGCAACACGTTGCGCAGGAGTTCGCAGAAGGAGTTGATAGTTTTAATGTCAATATGTCCAAGTGGCTCCTAGTTAATTTCGATGCCAGGTATGT
>PDND01000297.1:0-26611 GCA_002572855.1 [Emmonsia] crescens
CTATAGTTAACTGAGTAATATATATTTATTCTGAGTTATTTCTATATTTATAATTTCTATATTATAATTATATTATAGTTTTATACTATTTCAGACTTTACTAGTAGAGAGTTTATAACTCTATCTAACTTATATATATTATACTGTAGAATAGCTAGATATTTTTTTATAATTTATTCTATTAAATACTCTGTATTATATTATTCTATACAGATATTCTAGCTATATCTTAACTATTTATAGTTTATATAAAGTCTGTCATGAATTTTCACTGTAGTACTTCTACTTTTATTATATCTATAAGTTTTTCTACTTTTCTAAGTATCTCTGCTAATTCATTTTATTATAATTTATTTCTTTTTTTTAAGTAGTGAAAGTCTTCTATATCTGATATTTTTATTTTATAGTATTTTAGCTGCTCTATCAGTGCTTTTTTCATATTTTTAATAATAGCTTTTCTTTCTGAGCAGCTGAAATTTCAGACTATATAATTTTTTTAATAATTACTGTATTTAAGTTTACTTTTTTTTAGTACTTCTGAGCAGATTTTATTACTGTGACTCTTCTATATATAATAACTGTAGATCTTCTCTTTTCAATAGAAGTAAATAATATATTTATATTACTGATAGTTAAAGTATTAAGTTATCTGAACTTCTCTGTGAAAAATCTCAGTTATACAGTATTTATTATCTAGAATAATATTACTATCTATTAGAGTGTTAATCTAATATAATACTATTATATTAATAATTACACTTTCATGAGATTTCTATTACTTTACTGTAATTTTATTCATTTTATAAATTAATACTCTGTACTGTAGAGTTGAATTCTGTTTATATATATTTTTAACTGTCTATTTCAGAGTGTCTCAATTAATAATATTCAGTGATACACTCTTAATTAACACTGTATATATTTTATACTTTATACACACTTTATCTCTTTATTTATATATTCAGTTATTATTTACTATCAATTCTATTTTAATATTCTGAGTATCTGTTATTAATATTATATTTCTACTAAATATATGTTTTACTGTCACTACTATACTCTTTATTATATTCTTAATAACTTTATTTATTTACTTTATAATTATTTCAAGAGTATACTCAGTATTCAGTATAGTATCACAGCTGTGATATATAATTATCATCTCTTTTAATATTTTTATTAGTATAATTTTAACTGAGAATTTTCTTCTGATGATAACTATTACTCATATTAAAACTCTATTAAGCTTGTTATATGAATTCAGATATATATTATTATTATTATTTTATACATCACTTAATTGCAAGAATATGTGAGAGAACTATTACTATCTAACAGAGAAAATCTTGTGATAAGCATGCTTATCACTGAGCTAAATTCAGATATATAAATATATTTATTATTTATTTCAGTCTTTTCAGTAGCTGATTATATAGCTCTATCTTCACTCTTTTCATTATTTTTATTATTTTCTGAAAATACTTCTTTTCTCTCTTATTAATCTCTCTGTCTCTCTTTTCTTCTTTAAGAATTTCAGTAAGTGCATATATAGCTGCAGCTAGATTATCTATCTTTATATTCTATCTAACAGAGTTTTTCTGCTCTGATATATATTAAGTTTTATATATATCATCTATTTTTATCTTCTTCATTACATCTTTCTCAGTCAGTGTCATTCTTCTCTATATAGAAGCACTTAGCACTCTCTTTCTTCTCTCATTCATGCTTTTATTGTCTTTTTATATGAGGTTTTTTTATTTGAAGCATCAGTTTGTGACTCTTTTATATATAATAACTATAGATTTTCTCTCTTTAATAGAAATAAGTAATATATTTATATTACTGATTCTTCTTATTATTAAAAATTAATATCAAACTATCATTATATAAAATATAAAATAATAGAAGTTCTAGACAGTTATAACTATTATTTTAACACTCTATCAGAGATTTATAATATTTTTTATATAAACTTACTCTTCTATACTATCACTGATTTATTCTCTTTTTAACTGACTTTTAACTGATAATCATCAGAAATTATAGAAGAAGATAATAAATTTAAATAAAAAATTAAAAATATTTTTAATAAAAGATTTCATAATTACAGTTAATAATATTTTATAAAATAAATTAATTATAATTATCTGATCTGAACTTCAGACTCTGTACTATTTAAAACAGCAGCTTTTAACTAATGAGAAATATATACTTATAACTCTATCACTCAGCTTTTATTTTCAGAAAAGAGAAGCTAATATAGTAGATTACATCTAATTAATAGATCATTTCACTACACTTTATTAAAAGTATATATTTTATAAATTTCTATTTCTGAAAGCTCTGATTTTTAACTAAAATTTTTATCAGAGTTTCTATTTTTTCACTTCAGAATCTGTTCAGAGCTTCATCTTATATATATATAAATATCTGTTTTTATTAAAATTCTTACATCTCTTCTTTTTCTTTTCTAACATTTTCTATTTTATTATATAAGTTCTATATCTAATGCTGATTTTATTGATGTAGGCCTGTTTTAACTTTAATCTAAAACTGTAATACTGTTAGAAGCTGTTTCTTCATTTTATTAAATCTTTTCAAAATTTTCTTCTTTAATTAATTAAAATATTTATTAAACATTTTTAAATTAAAGACTAATATTTGAAATACTTGAAAAGAAAAGACAGAGACACTGATCTATTCTTTATATTTATAAGAAATTACTGAAATTTTCTCATCAGTTTTATTACACTTATATAAATGAAATATACTAATCTTTTTAATAAATACTGTATATAAATACTTTAGCTTCAGAAAGCTGTTTGATTCTTCTATAAAAATTTTCTCTAATTTTTATATTTTATTTTTAAAATAAACTGATATCTGAAGCTATTAGTTATTAAATTAAAATAAAATCAGAATCTCTTTTATTTTATTATAATGAAAATAATTAATATTATATTATTGATAATTTTTAAAGAGTATTTCTTAGCAGTAAATTAAAAAATCTCTAATATCTTTTAAATATTGAATATATAAATCTGACTCTAAGCTGTAATAGAACTGTTTTCTCTTTTCATTAATTTTTATATATTTTTTTTAATTAATTATCTGACTCTTCTTCTCAGAGAAAGAATATAGACTATTCAAAGACACTTTAACAGTAAATTAAAAGAGAATGATAATAAAAGTGAGTGTAAGAATAGATATATCTCTTTTTATAATTATTTTCAGAACTGTAATAATATAAACTATACTTCTCTTCACTTTTTTTATCACTGATAGATAAAATATTATTTATTTAAATACTAATTATTAGAAAAACTTCTATTAGCTATACTATTCTGATATCTAGAATTAGTCACTGATACTACTTCAAATCTTCTACTTACTAAATTTAAAATATAAGTTAAAGTGATGATTTCAGTACTAATAGCAGCATGAGATATTAATAAACACTTTATTAAAACTATTTCTATAATTTTTATTCAATTATCTATTATTTACTGAAGAGTATTTTTATTAATATCACTGTACTAAGAGTTATTCAGAAACAGATTTCTATTCTATAAAAATAAATATAAAATATAATTATTATAAATTATGTACTGTATTATTTAATATTATCTATATTTATCTCTTTATTTTAAAGTACTTTTATAAACTTTATTATCAGACTATTTTATAATTTATCTATAAATACTCTATGAATATTATATTATTAAGATAATAATTTTTTAGAGAAGATAGTTATAATAAAATCTAGTCAGAGCTAGTACTAGTATAGAGCTAGTACTTTCTTTGAATTAGTGTAATAAAGAGATTAAATATTAAATCTTATTCTATATATTCACAGATTTCTGTCTACTATTCTATTCTAGATAGTGATAAATTCTATTAAATATATAAAAGCTATAGAAGCTACATGTTTAATTAGAATATAAATAGCTATTTAATCTTTATTAAACTTTATATATAAGAGATTAACAGATTATTCTGATATAATTTAATATATACATTGAATTTTAATCTTCTACTGTATTCTCTATAAATTAGCTATAAATTTATTATATTTTTAATAGAGTACTAGATCTCTTATAGTAGAAGGTCTCACTAGCAAGAATCTTCTGTTATATTCTAATATAAATAATAAGTTTCTTTTTATTCAGACTAGCTGAAACTGAAGTGATAATAATAGTGAGTACTGATTAATTAAAAAGTGATAGAGCTGTATATATAATATTCTTATATTATACACTTATAAAGAATGATGAGAATATTAATATAAATAATTTAAATGTCTCAATATACTATTTTAAATCAGTGTTTATCTCTACTGTTTTAAAATGTTTTGAGACAGTATAAAACTGCTCATTAATTAAGTGTAGAAAAGTATTCACAGATTCTTACTCTATTTTTTAAATAAGAGTGTGAATGAATTTCAGAAGAGTAATAAATATACTGAATAATAATTTTATTTTTTTATCTCTGACAGTGCTTTTCAGTGTATCTATCTTACTTATAAAAATCTTTGTATAAACTGTAATATTCTCAGAATATTATCTACTCATATTCTTTAATCAGTTCTTTGTTTTAATTATTCTCACTGTCTATCTAAGTGCTTTTTCATATATATTATACTAGTGTGAAAATTTTTTCACACTCTCAACACAGGCAATAGACATCTTTTGAATGATTATTCAATGATCACACATTGCAGCAGTATCAGGTTAATCACAGTGTGATCAGGGGACAAGGTATTGTACTTGGGTCAGTTCTTACTCGGTGTATCGACAGTGTGGTGGGGTTGCTCGTGGTCGAGTCGCTTGGGGGGAGGGGGGGGGGGGGTTAGGGTGTGGATGAATATAAAGAATATGATAAGGCATTGCTTCTTTCATTTTGCTGTACAGCATTTAACCTTGCTCAATTTAAGTTTAACAGTAACTCTATCTTGAAAAAAGAAGCTATGACAAAACCTTGATGGTCAGTTCATGTCTTAAGTTCAGCCATTACAAAGAGACTCTTCAATTCATGCTACAATTGTCAAGAAAATTCAACTGACATGCAGGGATTCCAAAGTCCAAGTAACCCATAATGCACAATTCCATCCACTTCAGCCAACAACACGACCATTAAAGATGGCCGCCACCATATGCTACCAATGCCAATCCGCTCGCGCCCTCATAATTCGGCCAAAAAACAGACACAAGCTCTGTAAATCATGCTTCGTTGAAATTTTCGAAACCGAAATCCATGACACTATCACCACCAACGCTCTCTTCTACCCAGGTGAACGCGTCGCAATCGGCGCCAGTGGCGGCAAGGACAGCACGGTTCTCGCCTCAGTTCTCAAGACGCTGAATGAGCGTCACAGTTATGGCCTGGAACTTATGCTGCTCTCCATCGATGAGGGAATCAAGGGATACCGCGATGATAGCCTGGAAACAGTTAAGCGCAATGCAGTGCAATATTCCATGCCACTGGAAATAGTGGGGTACGGCGAACTATACGGCTGGACGATGGACCAGGTGGTTGCGGAGATCGGGAAAAAGGGAAACTGCACGTACTGCGGAGTGTTCAGGCGACAGGCGCTTGACCGTGGTGCTGCCAAGTTGGGCATTCAACATGTCGTCACTGGACATAACGCGGACGATGTTGCCGAAACGGTTATGATGAATTTACTACGGGGTGATCTACCTCGACTAGCGCGGTCGACGAGTATTGTGACAGAGTCATCGGCGAGTGACATCAAACGAAGCAAACCACTCAAATATGCTTATGAGAAGGAAATCGTACTATATGCGCACCATAAGAAACTGGATTATTTTAGTACGGAATGTATCTATTCACCAGAGGCGTTTCGAGGAAGTGCGAGGACGCTGATTAAAGATCTCGAGAAGGTGCGCCCGAGCTCTATATTGGATATCGTCAGAAGCGGAGAGGACATGGCGAGACTAGTACCTCCAGAAATAAGTGGATCGGGCAAATGTTTTACTCGTGATTCTGCCGCAGCCACCACGGAGGACTATGCGGCTGGCGGGTGCGGGGGCCAAAACGGGAGGACAAAAGGCGGAGAAATGGTTGAGATGGAAAAGAAAATGGCGGAAGATCAGGCTGTTACTGCTAATGAAACCGAGATTTTGCCAAATAGGAAGCCTCAAGGTATTAGAGGCCCAGGCCAAAAGCAGCTGAAATTACAAACCATGGGTCAATGCGAGCGATGTGGTTATCTGGCTAGTCAGAGGATCTGCAAAGCTTGTATGTTGCTTGAAGGACTGAACAAGAGCCGTCCAAAAACCACGATTGAATTGGCGGTTGGGATAGACGAGGAGGAAAGCAGCTCGACGCTTATGATGCAGATGGATGCTATTCAATTAACGAATGGGAAGTAGAAACTGGTGGTTTCCATTTCCCGACGCTCGATTACCATCGCAGTCAGCCGTTTCTAGCCAGCCTTCATCACAACCTGACGACCACATTTGACGGAACTAGGTGCCTTGGCGATGGGGAATACTCATTCTTGCCTCACGTGGAGGAACAGTACGTGACATTCACGTTTAATGGATTGAGAAAGGTAGAATTTACGAGCTTGGGACTTCGGCAGATGATGATACAACTGAAATTCCATTGTGGATGAATAGGAGGCATGAGATCTCTCTACCAAACATGCCTGTCCGCCAATCCATGTGGAACCCAGTCAATCCGAGATGTATATATGACTCAGATTCTTCCCTTCCTTTATCCGCCCATCCATCGCTGCGCTCAACGGTTATTCAACCACTAATATCATTCAGCAGAACACCGTTGTCTGGTGAGCTAGCGGCCTTGTCTTCTTTTTTTTCTTTGGGCGAAAGCAACCACAAAGTGATGTAAAACAAATCCTTCTTTTTTTACGTTTATGTATATGATTCGGCTGAAACCGAACCCAGCCAATATCTCATAGGTCTCCTTCGCCAACGGCCATGGTTGTAAAATATTATGCGGGATGGATCCAAGAATAGATACTGCAAATAGAGGCCACTCACTAAATACTTGATGATTTCCTTTCTTATAATAAGGAGCGAGATGGGGTTTGATGATGGCGTTCATATGTCGATCGATAATGGAATATATTCAGAGTCCAAGCTGAAGTTAATTCATCACAAGTGCATGGACCTGTCACTGCGACTAGAATATCCTATATTTGAATTTGCCTTCGCCAAAAATTATACACATATACACACACCGTCATTCAAATCTAATGTCATCTTAAGGATACTGTAAACATCGCACTGTTAATGTTTCTTTTATAGATGTAATGTAAAAATACCAACAAGATCACAGAAACAAAGAAAAACTACAAAACTCCAATATTATGAAATATGACTAGAAAATGGAAAGATAACTTGTGGCAATCCATGAGCGCTCGTTCGCATTTAGTTGTAAAATATTATTTTCATCATGGGAATAGAACTATCCCCCTTGAATTTCTCTAATAAGGATAGGGTGTTTATACTCCAAACTTTCAGTAACCTGCCCAAACGAGTATAATAGGCATGTAGATAGAGGTTAAATAGAGAAAAAAGGGAGAGTGGCGGCGATTGTAGTTTCTATCGATATAAGTCAACTGGTAAATGAGCGGAGTAGAGTGTTATACAATAGCGGAATGTCGCGCGGTTTATATAAGCCGTTGCAGGTCGCTTTTAGATTGAGCAACCAAAATACAAGCTATATGTCCAAATGTGCCCCTGGAAGTTGTAAAGGATCGCCGATTGCTGGCTGTGGTGAGGGCTGTAGCTGCCGGCATGTAATTATTGATTTATTCATCACTATTCTTTTTGAACCGATGTTTCCACTGTTTTGGCGGGACGGATTGGAAGACGTGCGTGAAGTATGGACAAAGGGCTAGAGCATGGGTGCCTCCCAGTTTTCCCGCCTGATTCTCATCAAGGCGGATTGTTTGTGTGGAAAGGTAACTTCGCCATCTTTGCTAAAGCCCACAGCTTGAAGATAGGAAATAATCCTGTTTTCATATGAGTTTAATGGATGATCGAAAGAACCAGACGTTACCAAACAGAGTTGGAAACGCTTATAAAAAGAACAGAAAAATCCAACTCACTTTGTATTATCAACCCTTGGCTCCATCATTATGGTTTCCGTCCTATTATCAGCCAACCAGCAGAAATGAATCAAAGACGAGAGCCAAACAGGCGCACGGTGAGGGCCTCTAAATTCCTCTTCGCCTACCAGACAGTGAAAGCCCCGATCATAGTTGCCCACAGGCCCAGGTACCAGACTTCCTAGGGCGTCCTCCTTTACCCAGTAAATTTCAAAATATCCGAACGGCCGGCCATCCCAGCAGCCAAAGGCCGGGAACGAGTGTCGCGAGTTAAGCTGAGCTCGGAGAAAGCTCTCTTGGACCGATTGGGGTCCGGCAACGCCCCAGGCTTTGTTAACTCGAGGATTATTCATCCATTTGGATAAGAGCTCGAGATCGGATGGATAATCGTCCGGCGACGCAGCGCCTGAACTAGTGGAGGGGGAAACTGACGTGGCACTCCTGGACTTTTTGTGATACCTTTGTAGGTTGCCTAAGGTGGATGGTACCTTGGGAGGCAAGAACGGGACTCGGAATGACAGGGTTTGCCCCAAACTAGGGATATAACGGGTGTAAAACACCTCACCCTGTCGAGGGGGTTTCTGGCGGAGCGGGTGGCGTATTCCATTCGTGAAAATAAATTCTAGAGGAGGTGGGGGGAAGAAAGTAGGTAAATTACTGCCTGAAGTAAAGGGATCACCGTGCCTGGTTGGGATACCAAAGTTCATACTTTCCGTGGGGCTGATTGGACCGGTAGGACCCATGCTACCAGCAATCTCCGTGCCTAAGGGGGTAGAGCCTGGGCGGGGGCTGCCCGGGAACTCGACGGTATGCGGCGTGATATTCCGAGGAGACAGCTTGAAGAGAAAGATGCGTGGATCAATTTGCCAGAAGGTACGACGGCTAGCGAACATGTTCGTCCATCCAGTGGCATCATGACCGTCAACCGGCTCACAGCCCACGAAAGAATCATTCGTTCTGACCAAACCCATCCGCTCAAGTTTTTGCATGAGATGCTTTCCTTTGAAAATTCCCTGGCGCTTGATATAAACGCGCCATTCTCCCTTTGGCTTTCCCGAATCCGGGGTAGATTTAGACTCCTCAGTGAAGATATGCAAGTTTGGAGCGGGCTCGTGAAAATACCACCAGAGGGTTGCATAGAGCAACATGGCGATTTGGCGAGTCGGGGAGGTGGCTGGTTTAAAATCGCTGGTGGAGGGAAGGGATATCGACGAAATGAATAGGTAATCGCTATTCAGAGTGGGTTTTGTGAAACGGCCATGATGATGCCCCTCTCTCGTGTTCCCGTCTTGCACAGGTGTTTCGCTTGGCGACGGGGACGATGACGCTTCCCTCGAAGGAATTCCACTGGATGCACCAGAATGTGAGGGAGATAGGTGCTCCTGCTGGGAATTTGATTGACGCTTCTCTGTCCGAATGACAATGGTCCAGCCGGGAGGTATGACGGAGGCGTTAATGGCCATCTCATTCAGCTTAAAGGCAATACCCCCGAAAACAGGGGTGATAGAGAGAGAGAGGCCATTGGGGAGATGGACAACAGAGGAAGACGACATGTTGGAGACTTCGTGAAGATTAATTGGCCCCAAATATATCGATGAGAACAGGATTTCCAGTGCAGATATCCATTCGGCGTCCCTAGTGTCTTGAAATTGCTTCCACAGCGATGGGAGGAACGCGGGGCAGATATCAACAACTGAGCATGAGAGCTGAGGGCTGCGGGAAGGAGTTATTGTGTTGGTAGACAATCATCATCTTTCAGTTCAATCTAGGAAAATAGCATGTCATCAATTCAAGGCTCACCTTTTTTTTTGGGGTAGGGTAGAGTGGACTATTTCTAATTTTTGTTATATAACTAGCTGGTTTTTGCCCATTGTTCGCCCGCCGCCGCCGTCATTGCTCTGGCAGTTGTCGTCTTATTAGTCACCCGCCCCTAAAGGTGGCGGCGGCAACACGTCAAACTTTTCAGCAGCCCAACTCCATGGATACTAATTGATTGTGGATAGCTCATCAGCTCATTCATCTGTGCTGTCTCCTCGCCGTATTTAACCGTCCTTGGTGGTTAAGTTGCTCACGAGCTGCACAGCATATATTAGCTACCCAGGCAGGCAGTTAACTAGTCTAGCAAATCCACCAGCGTGAGTTTACAGGTTTCTAGATTATTTGATATATGGTTTAACAACAATTCATTAGATGAGCCATACACTCCCTCTGCTAAAGTGATATCACATCGAGCATAATTGAAGATTTTGTCAATCGTTCGTATTTCAGCGCATCCTTCATTGCTACCTCAACTCACACAAAATTGCACCACATTGAAGTTTTACCCACACTCCAGTTAGCTCCCCATTAAATCATATGGGAATGGACACATTTGCTTGTCACCATTTGTCCTATTGTCTGATAGTGACATTGCAAATATTATAGATATTTTGAGTGATATTGTAGAAAAAAGAACTTGACTGGTGAAGATTGAGACTCAATGAGATATTACCTGGTCCACCTCCAGCAGCAAACATCTTGATGTATATTTAGACAAATGACACCCTCACATGGAAGGACCTGAAAACTTTCATTGAGGAATTTTTATGCACCACCCAGAAACCTTGGTTTACAGGCTCTGAGAATATTAGGATTGAGACAAAATAGCAGCCTCCAGCTTCACCTTTTCCTCCTTGGGTTTCGACGCATGCCGGCAAATCACAGATATTGAGCAGAGGGCATGAAGTTTACACTCCTGGTAAGGACAAGTGTAGCTGATACCTGTCAGGGTTTTTTCTTCTGTATCCAGCAATAAATCTGATCCCTCTTTCCATCACCATCTGCCCAATCCCTCACCTGGTCACTGTATCCATTGACTCCAGATTATAATTTTTTGTCCAGGCAGATTTTTGTCAGTATCAGTTTCTCTCTGGTTTATGAGAAATTACTGTTTTGAGCTCAATGCTTTCGCCAGTCACTTCAATGCATGAATAAATAGAGGGTGGTCAGAGGAGCATCTTTGATTGTTTTTCAACCCCTCTGCCCAGCTATGCCAGTGCTGCTGGGCTGCTTGAGATATTTAGCCACATTGAAACATCAGTGGTTGGCGTTGTATTCAGCTGGTGAGAGAGCTCAAATAGCTTCAAAAGGCTCAACGCTTCGTGCTAAGCCTTGCTGCTAGTGTTGACTCTTGACACATCAAATGCAAAATAGGACATCAACAACTGTGGTTGAGAAGGCGCCCTATACAACTTCTCAGGCGCTATGACGCTGGTGATAATTGGAGTGATTTACATTTCGCAATATTAGGTTCTAGGCTATAAATATACTTAATACACTTGGCCTTCGCAAGCCAATATAAATTTCCTAGCAGATAGAAAGAAAGTTCACACCTCTCAAGGGTAATGATACATATTAACTGGGACTCTATCCCAACACCACGGATGATAACTACTCGACCAAGATCATGGTGTCTCCATCATTCTCGCCTCAACCCCAAGACGACGGCAACATGGGCAGCAGGTCTAACACCACCTAACCCCGATCGTGCTCTTTCTCCTCCTCGCCCCCGTGCATATCCCCGCAAACTTCAACAATCTACCACGTCTACTTCAATTCCATCTCCCACCTTCACTTCACGGTCACAAAGTCTCCCGAAAAACGCCACCCACTCTACCATGTGCAAAACTCCTACTTCACCCCAGGGACACCAGATATGACCCTGCATACGTGCCTGGACCAATCGGAGCCCATTCTGGGCCGCTGTAAATTTATCCTGTTCTCGACATGCACGAAAATCGGCCTGGGCAACAGTGAGGAGGATATGATCTGGGAGGATTGAACGAAGGAGAGCAGGGATCATTCACGGTATAGATATGAAATAGACCTAGGTATGGACATTGGTGGCGGGGACGTGAGTGGCAATGTGGATGCGGCCGCACCCATACCCCTATCGGGGACACGGTCCCATACACGTCGCCGTGCTTTCCTCTGGAAACGAACTCACCACGTTGGCGTTGAGAACTCTATGCCCTGGAAGCTTAGCCCGAGTAATTATAAGCCGGTTGATGAGGAGACGGGGGAGGTGGTTGCCGCGTTTGCGAATAATGGATTTAGGAGCTGGAAGAAGAAGGGGAAATTAAAAATATTGAAGAAGGACGGGTTTTACGGAAATGGGAGAAAGGGGTTTGAGTTGATGGTGCTTATGGGCGCCTTCGCGGTGATGGAAAGGGAGAGGAGAAGAGGTATGCAGGGGAGATATGATCAATTATGATCTTCCTTAGCTTCTTTCTCGAGTGTAATTTATTCGTATCTGAAGAGGGCTCCTTTGTTAAATACCCCTCCCTGGCGTGTATGGTATGTTATGGTCGAGAGTTGATACTCGCCATCCTTTTCAATGCATGCAGTATTTTGCCTAGTAATAATAGCTTTGATGCTTTACGTATTATGTAGGTTCATATTCAATGTAAAGTAGAGGCGACAAAAGACTACAGCAAGCGAGCGTAATTATTTCATTGTTGATAGGTGTACATATGGTGCGTTGGGGTTTGTATTAAGTATATATGTTGAAGGTATCGGAGAGTGGTGGAAAGGGGCGGGCTTCGTTTGGCTGCGGCGTGTTCTAAAATAAATAAAAAGTATCACAGTGAAATGGGACATGGGAAATGTTGGGAAGGCATATAAGAAACAGCCTAGATATGTACCGGAAATTGACGAAAGGAATTGACAACGTAAAAAAAAAAAAAAAAAAAAAAACCCTGATGGAGAATAAAGAGAGCAAAAAACGCACGCCTCCAAGACATAAGAATAAGATGCGAGTAAAAGGAGCGAAAGCAAGATCCAAACCACGGTACTATTATGTGGAATATTGAAGTATTCGTCAAGACTATACTCCCCACATATCCTCATCGCTCATGACTAGATCCTCTTCTTGTTGTACTTGCAGTCCATTCTCCTTCTGTTTCTGTTTCCGTTCCCGCCGCGTAACTATATGACTAGGAGTAATGGGTGTGATCGGCGTGAAAGGCATGTAAGGAGAATATGGTGTTTGTGGGACCCCCGTTCGAGGGCCACCTGCTCTCAACATACTCTCGCGACGTTCAACGACCGTGGTTTTAGTTGGTGTGGCAGTTGTAGGTGAAGCGAATGCGCGAAATGGTAGGGTCGAGTTACTACTACCGGTCCGGATATTGAGAGGTGTAGGGGTTTTCTGGAGAGGGGGCCCAAGAGATTTTTGGTTTGGATTGGGCGGGGGAGGCCCTGGGCTGTATATGCGTGGTGATAACGGTTGGCTTTCGGAATAGTTGCTCGAGGTAAGCTCAGGAGAACCCATGGGAGGTGAGATTGGGAGATTTCGCACTGACTTCCTGCGGGCTTTGCCGCTTGTCGTAGAGTCACGGGAACGGGAGTTGAGGAATGAAAGGTTGGAAAGTCTTGATAATCGTTGAGTTATTGGAGACAGAGGCGAGGTGGGTAGTTGTTGGTGTTGTTGCTGCTGCTGCTGTATCATAGAAGGATCTTTTGGAGGTGGAAATGTGGGCTGATGCTTCAATCGAGCCTGTTGTGGGTGTGCAGGTAGCGCGGTATGTCTCAGATGTCGAAATTCTGGAGGACCTTCGATAGACTCAGGAGAGGATGACGACGGCTGTTGCTGGAGAGGCAAAGTATTTCCGTCTTCATTCGTATCGTACACAACACGAGATTGCTTTGCATCATGCTCCATAACCGCGGCGTAGAGCCGTTCCATCTCATCTTGAGCTCTCACTCGGTTCGCCTGGACTACGGTCTCGTCGAATGTGGCCATGCTTCCAGTTTGAGAGACCGGCGATGTAGGACTCCTAGAAGTGTTGGACCAAGGCATACTGAAGGTGGATTTCCCTTTCTTTGGGCTTGGCCAAATTTGAGACTCTATTCCGCTTTCTGGAGTTAGCCAAAGCTTGCTGGGTGTTGCTGGGCTTATTGTGGTGTTGAGTGTTGGTTTCTGCGGTTTGACCATTTCCATGTCAAGTGTCCGGTTGGACTGTTGTGCGCTACGACGCAGCCGTCTCCCCGTCGTGAGAAGACAGCCCAGGAATATAACCACGGTGCCGACGTATGCGCCTACTATGGCGACAATTTCTCGCCAGAGCAGACTGAGATCGCGAGTTGCAGAAGCTGAAAGTGGAGGGCCGTCCTCGGGGGCTGGGGCTGGGCCTTTGAAAATATTGATCGACCGAATTGAGGCTGTATGGGCGACAGCGGCCTGGATCAGAAGCAGCAGAAAACAAGCAACGGAGGGAGAAAATGTCAACCGTGAGGCGGACATATCGCGATCCTCTGGTTGTTATACTGCATCCGACATACTAGGAATCAAGGCTCCCAAACAATCCAGGTCACCCTTTACACCTCTGTAACAAATGGGAGTAGCGTTTACCACTCCGGCGGGGTTATGCCAGATATAAGATCCATTCGAGAAAAGGCAACCCTAGAAACTGCGTCCTCGAGTTTGGAATTGCATCAGGAACTTGCGGACACAGCTTGAGTGATTGGTTCAAAAGCAAATTTGCTCAACAGGTATTTGTGCTGCACAATTGTGACTCGTGAGGTAATTGGGAAAATAGCAGCAGAGAAGACAGTGAGAGGAAGCGGACCGCATGGTCACACACAGAGCCATCGCTGATCTTTCGCCACGGCATTGAGAAATCGCAAGAATTATATCTGATTGCTGGGTTCCCCAAGCTAACATGCTGGCCAACACGGGCTAACATTGGCTGCTTCCTCGAAAAAGCACCGGTGATTGATGTGGTTGGCCATTTGTTCGAACTGTCCAGAGGGGTTTTATGGCAAGACAAAAAATGATTTGCTGCAGATTAAGCGCCGGGAATAATGCTGGCGTTTTGCCTCATGCTGGATGGAGCCCGTCACTGGTCAGTGCCAGGAATTAGTGAGACGGCAACGCCCTGATGTGAATCCAAGCCTGCGGGGCTAAGTGAGCTGGCTTTGGGCAGCATTATTGGACAAACGTCCTAGCAGCCGTGGGAAACAATGGTTCTTCATAGGCTGCAAATTTTCTTAGTTCCTGATCTTGCTGCACGACAGGCATGGTCCATCACACTAGTCCTTTTTGTAATCACATCACACCCATCACATTTTCTGTTCCTTGCCTTTCAGGCTTTTGCCTCTGACCGAAGATGGCGCGTGGGCAACAGGCGGCTGGGAGTATTCATCATCTCTGCGAATGGACGTTTATGAATATGGAAATGTTTCCACCTGCAATTTTTTTTTACTCTTTGGCACATATTCTGTATCGCAATGATCCTTAATAGAAGCCTCTGAGACAAGTTAATGGATTTGATTGCATTTATTTCCATGGCCTTAGGTGTGAATTGTTGTGATAGATGAGACAATTGGTCGATTAGGAGCAAATTTTTGGCTGTTTTGATTTAGTGATACACACCTTCTTTTCCCCCTTAGCTCTTGGAAATTCTATCGATGTCCATTTTCAGTACATAACAAATGACAGGGGAGATTCTCCATCGAACGGAGGAAATACTACGTGGTAAAAGGCCTTAATAATGTCCCCGCCCAGATATGATGGCTTGGCCTTGATTCTGTTCTTTTCTTTCATTTTACCATCAATTTGAAAGATAAATCGACTGGGGATCGTGGGAACACGCAGTTCGTAACACCATATATCGCCAGAGCCGCAGCCCTGTTCTCAAACTGACAATGCAGTGATCAACTGGGGAGAGTCGAAGACCCGCAAGAGAGCCGGCTAATAAATATCTCCCCATGCATACCTGTGCAATTGTCAAGCGATAGGGATACGGGTTATCTGTTTTTTGATACATACAAGCTCTCGATCATGCTTTAAGGGGTATAAGCTTGCCAGAAGTTTGGTAGGATACTGCTTCGCCGGTACTTTGAACTGAATCTCTGATCGAAGGAAATAATACCCTGGTCCTGCAAATTGAGTATATACTGAAATTTCCTGTATAGATCAAATGTTTTAACTTCGACATAGTATGAGCAAGTCAGGACTGCGGATCCGCGTGATACTGTATAGACAGAGGATTTGCCGTGTACGCACTTTCTCTCTGGCAGAAACTCTCGGAATACATAACTTTTTACATCACTGTGCTTGCCTAATGTTGTTGCGTGGGTAAAGACTGCTCTGTTTGCCTTTTAGTCTGAATGATTCCTTCCTGCGAGAACTGTCCGGAAACATCTGGCTATTATATATTAATATATACAACTATAAACTTCTGCTTGTTAATTTCCTCTGAACATGGCTGATGCATGCTGTATTTTAGGGTCTATAATGAAGCAATTCTCTTAATCTGTTACCCTAGCGGAAGAGGAGTTTGTTTTCCTGCATATTACGAACCAACGTTCGCTACCTCTCCCTTGTCTGGTCCGTATACTTCTTTCTTATCCATCCACGCTCTTTTGATATATATTTTTCTACAGACGCCTCCTTCCATCTCCTTTGCATTATGGGAAATAAAGTCTCTGCAGTCACTGGCGTCCGCTCCCCCAATTTCTTCGAGCCAGGAAACGGCGTAAACGAGGTCTGGGTTGGGGATTTGGAGGTGGTATCGCGGCTCCCCTTTGGCGATTCGGATATGGCACAAGCTGCATGGCCCAAAAACGACTACCCGAAGATTCCCTGGCGTCCATTTATTATCCCCCTTCGTGCTACGTTCTCCGCGGCTATGAAATCGAGATCGTTCTCTTCGATTGCCGATCCCGACTCGGGCTGGGTCGCTTCCATGCGTACCTTCGCGGAGACAAAGCTGCTCTTGATATGCTGGGTTGCGATGCAGATTCTTGCCATCCCCGTGCTTATGGTGCCAATTGCCCTTCATCTTGTGCTGCGGGATCACCTCACGGCCTATGCTGATGATGATGATGATGATGATGAGTCGCCATATCCATATATTCAGCTCACTGATGGTGAGGCCGGGTCGTCGGAAAACTCTCCACGAAGAAGGCAAAATGCAGCTTTTGCCCGTGCTTTGTTGGGCTCTGTTTTTCATGTAACAGGCGTCCTTCTGGTTTACGCATTTGACCATGGGCCTGTTTTGAATTCTATTCGCCCCCCTGAACCATTGCCTGAGCGCCTGGACTCTGGTGTTTTTACCCTGCAAGGTTTTGCTGGATTAGACGCGTCTACCGTATATGCAGCGATGTCAATGGCTTTGGTTATAAATTCCGCTTACTCTGTCCTCTGCCTATGGTGGGCGTATTATAAATCCCGACGTGATTATCATAACGAAGAGGGGGAAGTTAATGACAAGGATAACGCAATCATTTCCCCGCCGCCGCAATATACGGATGAGGATGAGGATGAGGATGAAGATGTGGTAATTGTGCTGTTGTAAAGCACGTTCAAGATAGCATGTTATCGCCCCACCTGGAAGTCCACCGCTTTGCCCTTCAGTGTCTTTATGTGCTTGACACTTATTCCCTTTCTGATACGTTTGCCGACTCAGCTGGACATATAGCTATGGGATATGACGTTCGATTATTCTTTGGGCTCGACATCCATGGGCCATTTGGAGCGAGTGACTGGATCCCAAACTCGCAATATGTTCCCCAACACGCTAGGTTGCATTATAAAACTGGCCATTTTGGGAACGAGAAATATCGCAACATTTGCATTCTCATTGCAGTCCTTCATCTTGAAATTGAAGCGCCGAGTACAACAACAACAATGATAATAATGCCTTTTGCCGTTTCGCACTATCTTCTTCGTTGGTCACTGTACAAATTCCTCTACCCTCAGCTTACCCAGCATAATAGACCTCGGATGGTCGAGGTCATGTCATACAACCACTACCATCGTTCATGATTCATTTAGAAAACGCCCTGGAATGGACATACTACACCTTGTAATGCACAGTGCCCTAAAACCACATATACAATGCCCTAAGAAATTTTCTTTTCACAATGCCTGTTCTAGCGTGTATAGAATCCATGTGAGAGTTTAGCCAGCCGCAGTATCATTCCGATTCCATAGATCCCGCCAGAATTGTTTAAATCCATACCGCTTCGACGGATCCTCCTCATGAAGACGCACATTTTGCCTCAGAGCTAGATTTTTGAGGAAACCCCCTTCATGGCTCCTTTGAGAAATATTATGATTAGAATCGTGTGGCCTCTCTGTTGCTCTCCTTTGCAGCTCAGCTGGGAGAGACGGCGCCACATCAGCGTAGCATGAGAGTAATTCACGCTCGAGCTTCAGGTAGGGCTTCTGAGCGACGGGAGGAGCCATGAGATTGTAGGATCTTGCTAGTGCATTGAGGCTTTTGACCGCCAGGTTAAGGTACGCCTGTTCAATTTTTAGGTAGGCAGGATCTCGGAGTGGTGGGACGAATGGGAGCGGTTGAGCCTCGGGGGGAGGATTGTTGGCGGTGTCATTAGATCCGGGGGCTTTTGCCATGGGTTCTATTGTTATCGGAGGTTCGGGGGGTAGGGTTTGAGGTAGTTCGGACGAAGATTGTGGGGAAGAAGGGGAAAAAGAAGATGAGGTGTGAGATAACCTCCCCTCATGTTCAGTTTGAGTCCTGTACTCAATTTCTGTGTCCACCCCCCCAGCAGATTCATTAACTGTAGCCCCATGCAACCCATTCGCTCCATTATTGCCCAACCGCGCTTCAGCAGCGGCATAACCCCGCGCCCGCCAAATCTGGCTTTCTAGGGATCCACCCTGACTTGCAATGAGCTGCACAGCGTGTCGTATCCAATCACTACGCAACCGCTTCCGAAACCGCTCAACCTTCTTTGCCAACTCCTGTTGCTTCTCAATCCATGGCGGGGTAATGTCCTGTTTCTGAATAATTTTATTCAACAGATACTCCGTCGTGTCGATATAAGGGCTACTAGCATTATGATCACACTCAACGTTGATGCCCTTGCCGCGCCGAATACTCCGGAACTGGCCACGGGCGATTGCATCTTCGATGCGCTCGTTTGCCAGCGAGCTGAGTCCGTGCGGTGTAATTGCGCGCGCGCTAGGCGTAAATCGTTCTTTTAGTTCTCTACGGATCGCTTCGCGCTCCTGCTCGGACATGTTGGGGTCCTGGCTTAAGGCGTAGGTTGATGTGCGGTCGCGGGCGGCCGCGACGCGTTCGCCAGACGATAGGGATTTTTTCACAGCTCCCTGTAGGTTCTTTGGACCGGGTTGGGGAGGCTTAAAGGGGACTCGCATTGGCTTGCTTGCATCGTCCAGCATACGGAGTGAGACGTCGTGGATGGATTCGGTCCCTGTCCATGGAGCCGCAGCGGCGATATCCTGGGTTCCTCTACCAGCAATGGCCTGTAGCAGTCATTATATTTTTAGAATATGACAGGCAAAATTATAAAGCGGAAATTATTCCTACAGGTATGAATCTGTAGTAATTTTGAATGTTTCATACCGGCATATTCACAAGAGAGAATGTAGCAGAATTTTCACTCTGAAAAGAACTCTGTGCAATCCTCTCTTCTAGTTTCTTCTTCAAGTCTTCAGAGAAGCCCGCCTCCAGCATGTTTTTGCGGGAGGATTTGCCGCCCTCTAACATCGATTCGTCGGCCATTTCAGATAGCCTCCTTGACATTGCGCCCTCCTCTGCGCCAGACGTTCCATTTTTCTTTTCTTGGCCACTCTCTTCTGTTTGAGTTTGTTCATGTTGTGAAAGGACTCTGAGCCCAGCGGAGAAAGCCCTTGTTTGGATAATGCGGCCATCACGACTAGAAATTGCCCGTAGTCGCTGGGCGCGAAGGCATGCAGCACAGCGATGAAAAATGAACTGTTGCTGACATCTCATTATTTCCCTCTATAGTTGACAGATAATAGCATACAGTTATCTAAATGCCTATGAATTTACAAAGTAAAACAAATAACCTTGGGCGTTGAGGAGGGATCATTGATTACATCAGCCAGGGAAGTTCGAGTCTTGGCATCGGCGAGATCGAAAAAAAAGCTTCCTGGACTCAATGTTGAACAGAACTGATTAGAGACGCCAAATCGCAACACATCTCCAAATTTATCCCAACTGCCGCCCAATCTCTCAGACATCTACCAATAAGTTTCCATCCGGGAACTAGAGCGAATTGGTGTTTCCCGCACCGCTACCCTACACTTCTCACCATAACCGCAAACATGCCTCCAAAAGGTGCCGCAACGCGCATCAAACCATTACATCTCCAAACAATCCAAAAGCTGCGAGTGAAGAGCCCGAATACACATCAAGCAAACCCATGTCTTGCCGTCATGACAAGTGTTCTGAGTCGGTTTCCCCCCGTCTCCCTCTTGCTACAGTTGGCCCGGACCGGATCTAACTCTCTTCCCTCACCTTGGCAAAATCATCCAGCGAAATGCAATTGAAGGCGGGCAACATATACTAATACGTTCTTCTGATATTGTCGCTTATAGGTTGCTGGGCTTCAAACCGATCGGGAAGCAGTGGGTGTTTCTCGTTAGAACAACAATTGAGAGCGTGTATGGATAGAGGCGTACGTTCTATCTTTGCCCCCCCGTTTACCGATTGCACCGCGAAATCCACATTCCCTTCTTTGAATTGCGTGGGACTATTACCGACTAACCCAATACCATTTATGTGGGGTATAGAAACCACAACGGAAAGGCAAGAGCACGATCAATTACCATCTCATGCGGATGTTTCCCAAGATATCGGGGCCGCGAAAGAAGGACGGCGTGTTTCACTGAGTTTATATATATATATATATATATGGTTCTGCTCCATTTATGCTGTGGGCTGTATTATATTTTCTTTTTCATGTTCAGCATATGTCGTCTTTTATATTCTATCTAGATTCCTTTCCTCGAACGAACACAGAGATCTTGGTTAAGTGGGTATCTGTGGCTCCATGAACCTAGCTATATGTTGTTGGTCATATATGGTCCAGGGAAGTCGGTTGCGACAGTCGGGGTTGTTCATGCGTATTGTTGCATAGTAGTTGGAGTTTGGGATGGTTTGGCCAGGTGCACTGGGAACGAAGAAAGGAGGGATACATATATCTTAACGTGAGGTAGCTAGATCTCCCCCCTATTCCCAGAATGAAGAATTGCTACCATTCTTGTCTTGTGTATACTACGAATCTAAAGAGCTATTTACGATTTATTCACCTTCGCCATGTCATTTATTCGTTATTTACAGGGAGAATCATTACCCCATGCCATCGGGCCGAAAATTCGCCAGCAAGTGAGGGAAATCAAATTCACAACAATACATATCTATACCATGGAAAATGATAACCGCTAATCAAAATACTGAAATTTCATCGCCCCTCCTGGACCGATGTATAGGCGGGGCTGAAAAAAAGGCGGACAAGATCGGTCGTTCAACAATTGGGATCACTAGTCCTCAAACACATTCGAATTTCAGTACTAGTTTGTTGCTGGATGGCCGGACAGTGTACGCATCGATAGCCTCAATGCCCTCGTCATCGACAATCTTGCTTGTGAAGTTCGAATAGATTGCGGCGGTGACGAGTTTCATTTCTGATTGGAGGGCAAAGGCAAGGCGGCGTTATCCTTGATTAGTTATCACGAACTTAGATGTCCAAGTGGAAATAAAAGGGGTCATTTGAAAGAAGAGGGAAAAAAAAGGCCAATCACAACTCACCCTGCAGGGCTAAATTGCTACCAACACACATCCGTCCTCCGCTTCCGAATGCCCAAAACCATCGCTTCATGTTCTCGAGGTCCACCGAGTCTTTTGGTTTGAGCCATCGGTGAGGTAAAAATGATTCTGGTTTTGGGAAAACGTCAGGATTCCGATGCAGTGAGTATGCTTGCGCGTTTACTCGAGTTTTTGGCGGAATGTTATCGTATCCCACTAGAGTTACAGATGGGGTTGGCGTTATTCGGGGTTGTATACCTGGGATTGGAGAGTGAAGGCGAAGCGTTTCCATAATGATTGCATTCAAGAGTGGTAAAGCATCGATGATTTTTGGATGCGGCAGCTCGGTTGGGATCTTAGAGGCTGATTGAGCTGTTATTTTTGGTGAAAGCGTCTCCAATTCTTTTCGAAGCTCTACCTGCAAATCGGGGTTCCTTGATAATTCCCAGTACAAATAAGTGAGGGCAACTGCACTGGTTTCATGACCAGCGGTAAGATGGTCATACATCTCGCAGGCTAACTCGAGGCGCTGTTGCTTCAAGACCCCCTTATTGGCTTCGATGCCATCTTTGGACAACTGCTTTAGCATTGATTGCTTAACTTGTTTATATACAACCGGTTCGCAGGCCGGATCGGTCGATGCAAGAAACTTTTCTGCATTATCGATCATCTCCAACCCCCAGTCCTCCATATCCCGGTTTGCCTTGTCACACCACTTGGGAATTAATGGGATCTGTAGCATTTTGGCCAAAGCGGTCATACTGGGCACTTCTTGATAATAGAATTCAAATGGCTTCCGTGACTGATAGATCCTGAACCATTCTCTTGCAGTAGGAACATCCTCCAAGAAATTGGTGCCGGATGCTAGCCCAAAGATATATGCGGAAACGAAGTCTATCGTTATAGCATTGTTCAGCTCATGAACCTCCACGCTGGACTGAGATTGTGCATTCCGTTGGAGTATCGGTAGCAGACGATGGCATATGACAGCCTGCGATATTGCAGCCATGTGAGGAGACGCTTGCAGATACGATTTAGAATATACGTTAGACATCATCCGTTTGCGCACTGAATGGGGTTTGGTCCCCACCATCGAAAACATGCTAAGGGTCCTTCAATGCGAGTCAGATCGAGAGAAAATCTACCCGCAATGTAATATCCAAGATAGATAACTTACCCATAAGCACCAAACACACGAGGGTACCAGTCATGCTTTTCAAACCCACCAGCATAAACAGTCCGAATCCCGCCGTCGACGCAATTAATGGATATTTCTGATGGCCCCAATCGAACGATGGGACCGTATTTTTGATGCGATTTGTGGATAGTTCTATTCCCCCGCATTCTGAAGCGATTCCACAATATCCACGCGGGGGATACCGGAGCAGAGAAATGCGCATTTGGAATTTTAGATAGTGGAGATATGAAGACAGGACATATAAAATATTTATACAAGCAAAGAACCGAGATGCCAACAGCAATCACTGCTGGCAAAAGGAACCTGGAAACCATGTCACTGGTCCTGGAGACTCGCCTGGGGTAGCTGCTGAGGACTTGTCATGAGTAGACACTTCAGTCGAGAGGTTTATTGGAACAGGACGGGATTTATATGTCCCTCTTTCGTACATAAGGTATTTACACAGCAACTGCTGTGCAGAAAGAAGATAGCAAGCTGATACTGAAGGTTGATGTCGACTCAAGGTTGTGATAGCCGAAGCCGAATTGGAAGAGGAGATTTGATGGCTTATCTAATAGTGTTCCCAGCCGAGCCTTTTCGGTGCATGGCAGGGAAACATTTACAGCACTCCAGGGCTTCTTGCTTGATATTTCATTGAAGTGGATAAATTGAGGAATAATGTGCATTTGAAGGAGTCACAGCTATTTACTCAATATTTAATCCAGCCCACTCAGGCATGACTCAGACGTCGTATTGGTATGTGGTGACTCAAGCCGTCTGCGTAGCTGGTTGCAGACCAGGCCAATGACATCACCTCGTTTGAGGGATATCTAGCTCTTCAGTAGCCTTGCAGATCAGGCTTAGATACATCAAATAAAGAGCCATATCCCGTTTTTTGCTGGCTATTCATGACATACACAATTAGAAATCCAGACTAACAGTATAGCCAGTTATAAATTGATTTTATTTTCTACTGAGATCTGGGAATGTTACTAGACCTACCATCCGATATCATCTACCATATCGTCAGTTTTCTGTCCACGGCCAGCTGTGTCCATAACCTCGCTCAAACCTGCCAGCGACTGCACGAAATCCTCTCCGCAGACAATTATCGCATCTTTCAGGCCTTCGTACAAAGCCGTTTTGAATCCATTGACGCCCCACCGTTTTGGGCTGATGCCGCTCGCGCCCTAACTTCACGCTCGAGGGCTTTTGATCGCAAAGCCATTATTGGCCGTTTTGTTCTGCCTCCTCAAAATGCTCGGCGGATTGGGCTTCCAAGGACGGTCCGAACTGATCACCCAACGCTTGGATACAGACCGGTGATTGATAGCTACGAAGTCTGGTGCGGGAATAGCTGGAATAATAGAAAAGAAGTCCTCGTCTGGGGTGCCGGTGCGGAGTTAAATATCCGCGTCACGGATTTGAGCTGTTATGGCAAAAGTAGTACAAGGGAACAACCAGGTAAAACTGGCATTGGAGTTGCAAGGGACAGAAGGAGTATTGACAGACCTCCGGAAGGTGTGACGTGGGCCATTTTTAATAATCTTCATGGGGTTAACAGCTGGGATGATATTGCTGGAGTTCATGCTTTGCCATCAACACACGGAGAACCAGGCACGGAGAGTGAGGATATCATATTCGGACGGCGCAGTGGAAGCCTTGTTCGGATGGCTATTTCTCCAGGGACTGGAAGCACTGAGTTGAAGAAACGTTACATCACAGGAAAATCCAATATTCTCGAGAAAACAGATCTAAGCGCGGGGCCTCAGAGAGTGCTGGCTGTTACTCTGGGAAGACGGTCCATTGCCTTTTTCAGAGCTGACGCTGAAGAAGATGAAGTGCGACCTTTAGACGAACTCAAAACTACTGTTCAGGGTTTTGCAAGGCATAAATGCTCACGGCTTTTGTGTGATGAACGAATAGCTATTGGATCTGATGGTGCCATTGATACAATATCTGTCTACGACCTAACGCCTACTGGAGTCATCAAAACTCGTGATTTTAAGATGGACAATTTAGATGATGGCGGCCTTGAGAGAAAGTCTCAAGTACAAACAATTGAACCTTTGCCGGTGACATCACGTACTGGTGGAAGTGCAGGGGATCTCTTCCTCTCAGGGTGGGAAGATAGTAACGTAAGGTATGCACATTTCTTCATAGCCTCAAGGGTTCCATTGCCGTTTTGAGATAGCATAGCCATCCCCATTTCCAATGGTTCTCGTCTCTGACTCTAGATCATAGGCTTCATGACCTGCGCTCACCAAAATCTTACGTATCTTCCTTCATCGATACCGTGGATGACAGCCCGATATATAACATCCAACCAATAGGCCGCGAACGGTTCCTTGTCGGCAGCGGTATCAACGCCACTGTTAAATTCTTCGACATGCGCATGCCGAACAGATATTCTTATCTCGACGCCCGTCCCGCTCCGTTGCATTCACAGAACAACCAGAATCACCACCAAACCCAAGCGAACAACGGCCACCACAGCTCCCAGCTGCAAAACTCAACATCCCCTACTGGGGATGAAATCCTACAAGACTCACTCACCTACCCACGCCGCGACGTCTCCATATTCCTCTCCAACCGGCCGCCCACTCACCCCTCAAGCCGTGCACCTCTATTCCGCGACAACCTCCGTTACCGGGGACCAATATACACTATGTCCCTCCCTTCCCCATCGTCCTCGACAGTCTATGTCGGCGTGGAGGCAAACGTAATCCGCCTCGACTTCGCATCAACAGACGACATCGCCGGTCCACATCGGCAATGGTACGAGCAGAACCTCGGCCTTGGTTTGGACCTGGATGTTGTTGCAGATGCGGAACCAGGTATAGGTACAGGTGCAGGGCCAGGGTCGGATAATCATATACCCGTGCACGTGTATGACTCTAGTATGCGCCCGTTTGATCTGTCGTGCTATGAGCGGCCATTTCCAGAGGATAGGGGGAAGGGGGTTAAGTTGATGATGCAGCATCCGTTATCTAAAGTAGTCGGTAATTGGGAAAGTAGGTGTGATGGGGCGGATCAAGGGGGGGTTACTGGTTGGGATCAGCGCTGGTGGCAGCCGTTAGTTAAAGGGAAGAAGAGGGTGAGGGGGAGGTGGACAAGGGGATGATGGATGGATGGAGATGAGATTTGAGTGAGTTGGGTGGTTTCAATATGCTGAATTACTCGTGGGAGTTTGGGGCTCCGGCCCGGCTTTTGGTTTTATTATCGCGAGACTTCTTTATATTTGGTTCACATCTCCTTGGTACCCTACCCGCATATTGTCATAGGAATTAATATAGATATTTATTTTACTTCTGTTAAATTCTGGCTGCTAGCATTTTCTCTCATATTTACCCATATACAGAGTTGGTATTCCGGATATTTACTGGACAACAACCAGGACAAAAAGGCAAGAAACTAGTAAAACAGAAGTTAGCTCGGCTTATATTCCAAATTGGGTTATAATCTAATATGGGTAATAAAACTAGCTTGCTCGGATAACATTATACATACTGTACTAACGCAAAAGTATCGGCCCCCCCCACCAATATTCTACTCTCATAGCAGTGATTCAAGCAGAAGATTGGCAAACAAAGTACTAGATATTCATTATTTTTATTTTCTACTCTTATATGTACTAGTACTTGATATTCTCTATAATATCTATTAATTTTAATGTATATAGACCTCTGGTTGTTGAGATAATTAATAATTAATATCCTCTCATTACTTCTGTAGATGTATTTTTTGGTG
>PDND01000298.1:0-26587 GCA_002572855.1 [Emmonsia] crescens
TCCTCCTACGCCTGCTTTTCCTCTCCCGCTTCCTTCTCCTCTTCCGCCTCCTTCTCCTCTTGCGCTTCCTTCTCCTCTTGCTGCTCCTGCTTCTCCCCCTGCTCCTGCTCCTGCTCCTGCTCCTGCTCCTGCTCCTGCTCCTGCTCCTGCTCCTGCTCCTCCAGTTAGTGGTAGCAGCTCCGCGTCCTCAAAAAGTAGTGGCGGTGCTACTCCCCGGCGCTCTAGCCGTCGGCGGAAGCAAACGGAGTTCTACGGGCGCTCTAGTCCGGGTCCTGTGGCAAAGATGACCTAAACAAAAACTGCACTGGAGGTGCTGTTGACAGCTGCCTTCCAAAGCTGAATCCAACCTTATTTTCTCAACTCGATCAGACTTGAAAAACATTCAGCAGGGTGAAGCTAAGTCAGCTGACATCCGTCGTCTGTAACCGAATCCTGGGGAACCACCGCCGCAATGCAATATCATCGGTCAACTATCATTACGACAGACCACCAGTCGCGAGAATAACAAAAAGACTCCAGCGACTGAGAATGCAGAGTGCTTTATAACCTTGGAACTAGCTACACTAGCTGCTCTAGTGCCCATTAAACCTGCTGTTTTCCTCCACGTGACTCACACCAATCAATCACAAGCCAAAAACGCTATAAAAAAGAAAAAGCAAAAAAGAAAAAGCAGAAAAAATACATTCATGTTTATTTATTTATGAGTTGCTTCTATTAATATATATATATATATATATTATGTCTCTGTAAGTACTAATCTCTGGACTTTATATGTTCTTTAAGGCCAAAGTTGTGGGGTTTTTGCGTTTCCAACTTTCTTTGCCTGGTTTGAAGCTCCCCCCAATGTCCTTCAAACTCAACTCTACTACTTATTCCTCTTTCTACTTATCTTCTGCTTATCTTCATCTTCAACTTCAACTTCAGCCCTCTTCCTCTCCCTCATCCTACTCTCTATGCTCCCTCCTGCATAAATATCCAACCTTACTCATTCTATCCCTTGCTTCAACAGCTAATCCTCGCTTTCTCCAGCTCTTCTTGAGCTCCCCGCAACCCATCGTTGTGCTCTCATACAGCCCCCCCCTGCAGCCTGCCCTTCATCCGGCCCCGACGTACCGGACAGTACAACAAAACAACAAAACAACAAACCTGGAACAAGAAACAATAAATTTATAACAGCATTTTCTAGCACTCGAAACACCCTTCGAAACACCCCGCAAACTGTACCCTTCGTGCTGCAAACCCCCTCTCCTCCCTTCCCTTCCCCTCCCCCATTTCTATATCTCTCCACAAACAGCGCCTTTCTGCGCCATCCATCCCCGTCGATGTGGATCTTCCGAATCTTCTCGTCGGCTTTCTTCCTCACGTCCATCGTCCTCTCGATCCCTCTAGCCTTCGATGTTGGTGGCAGGACCTGTGGTCTAGGCTTCTCCCTCTGCCTAGCTGCCTTTTATTTCCTCTTCTCCCTGCTCAGACTCACCACCCCGGATCGCTCGTGGATCCGAAACTCCCTGATCCTCATTCTCAGGTCTACGCAGTGGCTTATCATCCCCGTTTTGCTGATCTGGTCGTTGAACCGCTTCTCCGTCGATGCGAACGATAGTGATAGTCACTCGACTACGCGGGTTGGATGGGTTGGGCGCACGTTTGGTGGGAAGAGAGCGCAGGATACTTCGATTATTCGATGGCTGTTTGGCGCCAACGGCCTTGTTGAGAATGTTACCGTGGGTGCGTGGGATAAGTTGTTGAGCTGGTCAACTCCTTTTTTCCAACTAGCGGAGGGGTTTTGCAGTTTGCTTGTCATTCAGGCTGCTGGCCAGATCACGAGGTGGTTGGTCAATAGAGGTGGGAGAAGCGATAGTTGGATGGTATGTATTTTCATGTCCTTTTTTCCATTATTTTTATTTTTAATCTTATCCATGCGACTGGAACAAATATGCTGACTTCTTCTGTGTCGTGAAGATTGGCCTTCTAGTCATGTCCGCATCCATCATCTCGAGCTCCGTTTACTTCCTCTGGCGAGTCCTACAGTTCCCTGGAATTAGCAACGTCGATGCAGCCCTGATCGGTGTCGCCATAACCTGTGCGGTATTCCTGTGCGCCTGGGGCATTGGGAGTGGTCGAGGAAACCCAGTGGAGAGCTCGCTTTTGTTTGCATACATCGTCCTATGCGTCTACCAGATCTTCACAGACTATCAGTCGTCGTCATCCACATCCGTCACTGAACCGCCATCATTCCCAGCCCAAACAACCGAATTCCCCCCTCTACCGCCTATCATCATGGCTTCCTATACCACTCTCATGCACGCTCTCTCCACCCTACCCTCTATCATCCATGCAGCCTTCAACGTAGTAGGCGCAGCCTTCAGTGCCGTAACTCCCTCAGTCCTGATATCTCTCACCTATCGCCTATTTGTCTTCTACGCATCCACGAGGATCATCCCAGCTGTTCGCGAATCCGGAGCCCGCGCCCTTTCCCAGGAGGCCTCCCTTGAGGATTCCGATGGCGCTGGTCGATTCCTCGGCCTTTTGAGCTGGTTTTCCCCCTCCATCCTTGTTGCTGTGTATACAAGTCTTCTGATGCAGCATTTTGCGTCGACCTCTCAAGCAATGGGAGGGAATGGTGACTGGTGGAGCAACCGCAGTGACGGAGGTGGAAATTTCTGGAGATGGATCAATCTGGGCTGTACAATGGCATTGTACGCGGTCGAGCTCTGGATAGGGAAACACGATGATATCGACTCTGGGCTTGCGGGACACTGGAAGACGGATTGAAGAAGCCCTCCCCCTCCATGGGAGCACAGCCCCCGCGATTTATTTCGTTGCTATGTTATGAAGCGGCTGGGAGAGATCTAGGCATCATCTAGGTTTTTGTGATTTGCTCACGATCTCTTTCGGGCAGCATTGAGGAACGAACGAGTTTGATTGACTGAGATATCATAAAGAAAGGGACGGATAGTCTACGATATGAGGCGATTGGGGCTGTCAAAACTTTAACCCTAAGGAAAGAAATCTGTTATAAGTCAACTACACTTGTGGGGAGGAGGGGGAGATTCGATGGGGGAATGAAGCCGGTTTTATTTTCGCCACGGTTGGGCGGAGAGGCTCATGTTTTGCCCTTACTCGACTGCGAGCCATGCCGCCATCTACAAGACAGCTACATTCTGAGAACACTCGTCACAGTAGATCGGCCTCCGCTAGATTAATCATGGTCTTTCAAATCGTCGATGAAGGTTTTATTTGCTACCAGATGGCCACTCAAAATATACGTTTCAGCTCTACCTATCTATCTATCTACAGTTCCCCCCCTCTTTTCGCGCACTTGACCCTCACCCTTACCCTCCTGCTGTTTCGGAAATTATAACACACGCCATTCCATCCTCACACCTGATACTCGTTTCTTCTCCCCCGCTCCTTACTCTATCTTCATCATCTGTCCGTTTTTCGCCTTCGATATTTAACTTCATCCATCCGCACACGCCCGCTACAAAAAACAAACATTTAACCTGCAATATCTCCCGAAAAAATTTCTTTACTTTCCGCCCCCATATCCCACCCCCCCGGTCCCCCTTCAGACCACCAACCACCAAGAACACAAGTGAAAGTGGAGGAGAAAAGGAACACAGAGAGATTCAGTGTATTTGCACACATAAGAGTCAAACTTGCATTTCTGTACCTATCTGTACAGAACCATTGCACCCATTCATCCCACCCTCATCTCACCTCCTCACCCAGAAACATATCCAACCCCGCCCTACCGCTACCCATCTACACGCACAACCCCAATCATACCTGTCCCGCGCCCCAATCACTGCCCCTGGACCTGGCGGCCCCTGGCCTTGGCCTCCTGGCATAACTCCTTACCCTACAGGCCTCTCTGCGGTACGCTGTTGAATAAATAAGCTACGAACAGCTATGAAATGCAAACTCCGTCGAAGGGGGGCTGCGAAAGTGTGTGCATGCTCCCATAACGATGGGGGTTGGGGGGTATATCTATGGGCAGTTCCAGCTCGTTAAAAGGAAAGGAACACGCCAAGAACGGGTAGCATAAAGTAGGAAGAATGGGACGGAGATGGGGATGAGGATGAGAATAGAGGGAAGAAAAGGAAATTGTTTCTTTCTCGCCTTCCCTCCTTTTTTTATGATCTCTTTTGTCTTTTTCATTTTTTTCATTTCAATATTTTCATTTTCATTTCCTTTTCATGTTTTTTGTAACCTTTTCTCATTTACTTATGTATCCCTATCCCCCTCGCTATGGCAAGGCATGAATATTTATAATGTAATGTATATAACAGATAACAGAAAAGATAAGAGCGGGGCGGAGCAGATGAGATTCAGATCAGATCTAAATCAGATTAAATCACAAGAGAATCATAGCTGGCAGACAGACATATGAGAAGATGAACACGAAAGTATTGTTTTTTTTTACTTTTCTTTTCTTCTATTTTATGTCTCTAGGTTAATAAAGGGTTTTCTTTACTTATCTCTCTCTCTATTTTTCTCCACTTCCTCTGCGCTTTAAATTTAATCTCTATATCTAATAAAAGAAAAGAAAATATATCAAGTAATGGGTTTATTTGGGTAGTTAACTAATTAGTAGGGTAAATGAAAATATGAAAAGCGATGGATGAGAGAGCTCAGAGGAGACACTGAAATGAGCAGACAACTCAACACCACCCCCCCCCCCCTTCCTCCCCCTTTTTTTCAGCCCTCAGCTCCCTGCGTAAAACGCATCTACAAACCTATATACACATATATATATATACCTATACCTATATATTCTACAACGATAAAGACTAAAGTTTCAACATTCAATCCCAAGGTTCTTTATCTCTCCCTATGAGTTTCTCACCCCCTCTCGCCACTTGATCGTCCGGTTTAACCCCCCAAATCTGCCCCTCCCCCCTTCCCTCAGTTAGACACCTAGCTTACGTATAGCTTAGCGTCGGTACACAGGTAGCTAGCTAATCCCCCCTCCCCCCGGGGCGCGGATGAATTGACGTCATAAATAAAAACAAGTTGACAGTAACGTATGTGGCAAAGCAGAAGCACGAGAGTAAGAAGAGTAGGAGTAGGAGTAAGTAGCAAGAGAGGAAAAACAAATGGGGACGATCTGATCATTTGCCATATATGGTACTAGTAGTTATGTATAAGATTTGCTAGGCCGGTGAGAAGGGAGGGGAGGGGAGGGGAGGGAGGGAGTAGAACAAAGATAATAAAAAAAAATCAGGATATCAGTTTTGTCAAGTTAACTTTTTACTTCTTTTTTTCTCTTTTTCGCATTCTCTATTTTAAACTAACTGGATGGATGGATTTTACTCTTCTTCATAATTTCTCATCCCTTGTTGAAATGATCTTCGCCCGCCTGCTGACGGTGCCGTCATTGAGCTGTTCGGTTTTTCTTCTTCTTCTTGTTTTGTGATATGGACATGGGGTGAGCCTGTTTCTATCTATCTAACCCTGCCTGCCGGAGCTTAGTTACCTAATACTGGCCTGGCTAACTCCACACTACTCCATTCTACATTTTATGCTTTTGCTGATATGGCCAATTACTATGTGGATATATACTTATCCAAGTAGGTAGGTAGGTAGCCAGGGAGGGATGTATGGAGTGGGGATGGAAAATGTTTAACCATCCATACCCATATATAGTAGATACAGCTGCAGAGCGTCGAATATGTATCTGTTAATACATGTATCAGTACGATGAAATGGAATTGAATTGGGTACGGATTGCAGAGGGAGGCAGGGAAGAAGGGGGATGAAACAAATTAGATAGATAGATAGATAAAATAGATTTCTTGTTTGTTTGTTTGTTGAATGCCTTATTCCATTTCAGTAGCAGTCTTGGGGCTATTCTCGAAATCTGAAGAAAAGAGGAAGAAGAGAATAGAAAGCAATCTGGGGCTTGGGAATAGATCAACGGTGAAGGTGAAACGGGGAAAAAAATTGAAGAAATCAAGTTAAATAAAACTCATGAAATTTGGGAGGGCGCAAGAGAAAAAGTAAAGAAGGTTAGCTTTTCCATATTTAACTGACTAAAAAGAGTCAAAACTCAACATGCTAACAGGTTCAAGTCAGGTGCGGGGTGGTTTTCGAAATAAGACAAAGAGGTAGAAATTTGAAGGTAAAAGACTCTTGCAAATGAAAATGAAAATGAAAATGAAAATGAAAAGAGAAATAAAATAAAATAAAAAATGCACCTTTGAGTGTGTACATACATCATGACATAGAGATAACAGACATATTCAACGCCCATGGTTAACGAAACACATAAAATTCGGAAACACATAAAATTCGCGACTACGAAGAAATGGAGAGGAAAGGGAAAGAAAGAAAAAAAAAATAGAGCTAAGGAAGAAGGAAATGAGGCCGTCTGCGTTTGCGACATAATGAAATCAAGAGAGAAGGGGTAATATGAATGATGAAGAAAATGAAGAGAAGAGTAGAGAAGAGAAATGAAATGAAAAGAAGAAACATTAAACGGTTGGCTTGAAGGGTAAATGAGAAAGGAACAAGCGTAAAGAACGTGACTGATGATGAAGAAGTTGACGGCGTGAAAAATCGCTGCAGGAGTGACACGGAAGTCAGGGAGTTTTCTGGAAATACAGTGTGATGGGGAGTATGCTTCGAATCGGATGGGTGAGGATGGATTAGACTCCCTCTTTTGTTTCCGATCCGTGGAGATTTCGGATCGTGCGTGCAGTCCAGTCCATACGTAAAACCCTTTGCAGATAGATGCGAGTTGAAGTTTCCCGATAGCAGATGAAGTAATAATGAAAATGAAGATACCCTTCGAAAATCGAATCGACCTCAATACACCAAAGGAAAAATTAGCTCCCGGAGTTGGTTCCCAAACTTTTTCAACTTTTCGGCAAGACAGGCTAAGAGACTTCCCCGACTTGTTCGTTGGTTTGCTCCCTTTCCATGATATCACCATCCACTTGCTACGTAGTTCAACAACAATTTTTTTGGAACACCAGTCAACGTGTGACATCCCCCCCCTCTGCTCTCAAATGCCACAGTCTTCCATAGTTCATCGCCGTATCGGAAGTACTTCCTTAACTTGCGACGGGGTAACACCCGCATTCCCCTCTTGCCCCTTAGCAGTTGTAGAAGTAGTCGTAGCCTTCTTCGCATCAGGGGATGCCGATGCCGCCTCCCCCTGTTGTTGCACCGGTTCGTCGTCGAAGCTAGTTTCGCGGTTCAGGAAACTGCTCTCCTTGATGGGGCTGCGGCTGACACTGGCGTGGAAACCATTATTCGAGGCCCCATGGGGCTGGAGGCTGGAGTGTTGTCCGTTGCTGAAGGGGCTGGGGATGTTGCTGTTCTGTGGAGGGGAGGTGGCGGTCAGGTGGGGAATGTTTTCTGGGAGGGGATGGCGGGATCCGATGCTGGTGACGCCGACATCGGAGGCTTTGCCGGCTTTGCTGAGTGCGTAGTCGCCTGAGTCGAAGTATTTTCGTTCCTGATTTTGGTGACAATTGGTTAGTTATGTTGATGAGATATATAAGTAGCTGAGCATTGAGGGGTGAGGGAGAGGCCGTGGCGGAAATTTATGTGTATGAAATACGGCATTGAGGAAAAGAAGCGCATAGCTAGTTTTTAACGTACCTTCAGCTTATTCTGCAGCAGATCCTTCTTGGTAGGCATTTTTCCATAGAGCCGGAACAGTCGTTGCTCGTCCGGGCTCAGCGACTGCATATTGGAAGCGGGGTCAGTTGGATTCGGTATTGGGAGAGAGTAGTCAGGGCAGATGCAGGTTGCGGAGTTAGGCTCACGTTGATATCAACTTTATTTTGTTGATGAGGATTCATCTTTCCAGGTTTTCTGGGGGTTTGATTTATAGGGAGGAAGCAGGTGTTTGGGTGCTTCTCCTTGGTTGTAGTTGTTCTTGTTTCAACTTGCTATAGTATGCGGGAGAAGAGGGTCTAACCCAAAGCTCAATCCAGCGGAGGGGGAAGAGTCGGTATGACTACACAGCGAACGAGAGACAGAGTATATCCGCAGGTCGAGGCACAAGTAGCAGGACGTATAGTTGAGATGTAGAATGATGACGAGAGTTGACGATGTTGAAACAGTCTCGGGGGTCTATTTCAAGTCTGGCTGTGTCATGGCTGTGGTCGACGTTATCGATAACTAACTTAAAGCAGCCAACCGCAGGCGGGGAGGAGACAGATAGGGTAGTGGAGGTGGGGGGTAATTCTGATACAGAAGGGATACGGTTAAGGTAACAAAGTATCTCAATGAGCTTGCGAACTCCCAGAACGGAAATGGTAATATCTGGTAGTTTGAATAGAAGAGGCCGATGGTGAGAGGAGGTTGGAGAGAATTAATAAATAAATATATATATATATATATATATTATTAATTATTGTCTTGATCTGCGATCCAGAAATATAGCAGATTGGATAAAATACCATGATACACCTCTATCAAACACCAGGGAAGGCAGTGCTAAGAGTTTAGTTAAAAGCTAGTTAAAGCTAGCCCCAAATCCAGCCCCGTGGGTCTAGGTCTATATTGTATTGTATGGTAAGTTGATTACATGACTCGTCATAGGTCATTGCAATACGGTAATTTAACATCACCAAAACCTGATATCAACTTGAAAGGAGGTGCCAAAATCAATCATTCCCCTCAATAATGCCTACATGAGATGGTATGTATATGATATACATATCGGATGTTTTTATCTTAAAATATATTCCCAAAGTGCTAAATATATACATATCAACCGAACTGTAGTACGGAGTAATGTTCATTACAATGAATCAATGACCACCCCGATTCTGCTAGTAAACAAAAATACGGTAATTATAAACCCATATTTCCGCCCTGTCACCTGACGCCCTTTTTAACTCAACCTTGTTGAAGCGTTTGCGCCCTAGAAAAAAAAGTTTATCGCCAACAACTTCTTGATTTGAGGAGAAACACTACAATTATCATAGGCTAGGCTTTGACAGTTCGACAGCAAAAAATAAAAGGGAACCGAGAAAGGCGGATTTTATCATTGCAAACCACGTTAGTCTTCTCTGTTCCTCATTGGTTTATTAGAAGTTGTCTAACATTTCTTAGTTATTTTTAATATTTTTAAGCTTTTCGGTCGCTTGGACGGTAACTATATCTACGAGACTAGAACCTTTCCTATGGGAAAATATCTACGCCGAAACATCAGGATAGTTGGAAGAATAGCAGTTTGATCATAGAACGTACTGCTAAACCATATTATTTCTGCGCCTGGAAATTGCTGCACTGGTGAAACTGCTATAAGCAAAATCTAGCATTTTTCAGTTTCCAATTTCAGTCTTCGAGAAAGGAACCAGAAGCAGAAGCAGTCAAAAAAAATGGGTAACGAACCCCAAACGCCGTCATCGACACCGACCTTTGTAGTCGAACATCTGGACCCGGAATTGGGCGCCTGGTCCGCTCTGGAGTATGGCTGCATCGCCAGAGAGTCCAGCGCCGCTGGCGCAAGATTTCTCCTGACATCGGTACCGGAGTCATTAAAGATGCCCGATGAGCTTGCCGCGCTGAGCAGCTTGGAGGTGGAACATAGGGGGGTCGAGGAAATTTTTGCGGACAGGAAGGAGAAAATGTGTTTGTTGGATCCGTCAGCGAAGACGGAGCTGTGTCCGCGGGATGGGGATGAGTTTGAGGTTTTTTTGTTTGGTGGGATACTTGGTACGGTTGAACTCTATGATGATATGGTGATGGTGATGGTGGTGAATATATTATGAAGGAACCCTAAGAGCATATGAAAATATGTATCAAGTCCTAACATATTATTTATCACTTGATGACGAAAAAGAAAAAAAAGAAAGGACGAAACTAATTGATTATCTCTTCTTTTTTTTCGTTTTCAGGTGATGATCCCCCTCGAGGTGCGTGTTTCCGAAATATAGCATACCCCGAATGAATGTCTATACCACAGTTGGAACTGATGAATACTCAATCCTATCCGCCAGACCGCACCTCGGAACTACGTCAGAAAGGCTATACGGGTCGCAGATTAGGGCCCAAGCAAATGACGACTGATACTGCAGTTAGAGTGACCAGACTAGTAACACAAAGCAAAGGTGAGCAATGGAGTGAAGGTTATAGTTCCGAAAATGCATACTAACATACCCCCTCCTTCTCCTAACAGTGCCTTTGGAGGAGATATCCTATGTTGACTTTCCGGAGCTACGGCTCAATGAGCACGAGAGCACGGAGATGCCATTTCGATATGTGAAAGGTGAAGATGGGAAGCCAATTATGCCTGAGGTTAGTTGGGTTGTTGCTTGAGTTTCGGCTGGTTTGATCCCGTTGTTGAGGTTGTGCAAACTGACAAATGTTCATAGGGGATGTTTGAGCTGATTAAAAACGACTCGGATAAGGGACTCGACGACCTTCTCTAGGGAGTAATGCATAAATAGAGAATAATATAACATAGGGATCGAGCAACTGTTGCTCTGTAGGAGCTTTGACCACTCAAAGATCTGGCCAGAAAGTTGTAGATCACGTGATGCTCGTAATGCTCGGCCATCAACTTCCAGGGTTGGAAGTTGAGTAACATCTACATCTACAACAACTCTCCTCTTCCACTCCTTTTCCCTTCTTTAATATCTTGCTTTAAAGTACTATTGTTTCTCCCGCGTTCACCGTTTTGAACTGTGCATTCCTTATTAAAAAGCTCATCTTATCCGTCGCCCGACTCCCGAACCTGCTCACGACCGCTGTATAACCCCAATTCCCATCCCATGCGCTCCGCCTGACTCCTCCGGACAGTCTCCCTGGATCGCAACATCCTCACACATGATATTTTAATGTGCCCTGAGTGAGGGTGGTGTGGACAGCCTCTTCCCCCCCTTTTCTTGGACGACCCCTCGTTGCGGTCAAACCACCATGGGCTTCTCTGAAACTCGAGCACACGCGGCCTTTGGCGCCTGGCCGAAATGGCTCACTATCTGCCTTGCGCTGGCAAATCCACTTTCTGTCGCTGCGAAATCCGCGGCAGATTACTTCGTTCATTCCCTGCCGGGCCAACCCGAAGGCCCGCTGCTGAAAATGCATGCTGGGTGAGTCGCCTTTATTCATGAAATAAAGGGGTTAGGCAATTCTTCTAATACATCATATCTACAGGCACATTGAAGTTACCCCTGAAACTAGCGGACACCTCTTCTTCTGGCATTTTGCCAACCGTCATATTGCCGATAAACCACGGACCGTAATATGGTTGAACGGTGGACCTGGTTGCAGTTCGGAAGACGGCGCGCTGATGGAAATTGGACCCTACAGGGTAACGAACGATCGTAAGCTGAATTATACAGATGGGTCTTGGGACGAATTTGCCAATTTGCTATTTGTGGATCAGCCGGTGGGCACTGGATTTAGCTACGTCAGCACCAGCGACTACGTCCACGAGCTCGAGGAGATGGCCTCGCAGTTCGTAACATTTATGGAGAAATGGTTTGAGGTGTTCCCGCACTATGAACAGGATGATGTAGGGCTATTTTAATTTTATTTTCCCTTTACCCTTGTTTCATGATGTCAAACCGTTTTGCTAATGGTGATTGTTTTAGCTTTATTTTGCCGGAGAATCGTATGCAGGACAATACATACCATATATCGCCCGTGCAATTCTCGATCGGAATAAGGACAAAAGAGTGCAGTCACGAAATCGACAGTGGAATCTCAAAGGGCTCCTCATTGGCAATGGCTGGATATCCCCCCAGCACCAGTATCTAACTTACTTGACCTATGCTTATCAGGAAGGAATAATCCAGGGTGGCACTGACGCATCAAGCCGGGTTGAGGCGAAAGAATCGAAATGCATCGAGAAATTGAACGTCGAAGACAGGACTGGGACTGTACATATTCCCGAATGCGAAGACATCCTTCAGGCGATTATCGAAGAAACACATAAAGCCAACCGTTGCATCAACATGTATGATATCCGTCTTACAGACGAGTACAACGCATGTGGCATGAATTGGCCCCCGGACTTGGAGAATGTAGGGCCTTATCTCCGTGATAAGCATGTCACCAAGGCGTTAAATGTTAATAGCGACAAGCAAACTGGCTGGACTGAGTGTTCGGGTGCAGTAGGTGGTAATTTCCAGGCCCTGAAATCTAAGCCATCTGTTGAACTGCTTCCCGGGCTACTTGAAGAGGGGCTTCCCATTCTTCTTTTCAGCGGCCAAAAGGATCTGATATGCAATCACGTTGGCACGGAAGAAATGATCAAGAACATGAGATGGTCTGGCGGAACAGGATTCGAACTCTCCCCCGGTGTGTGGGCACCACGACAGGACTGGACCTTCGAGGGTGAATCGGCAGGTTTCTATCAGCAGGCACGAAACCTGACATACGTCTTATTCTACAACTCCAGCCACATGGTGCCCTTCGACTACCCACGCCGCACGCGCGACATGCTCGACAAATTCCTGGGCATCGATATCACAGAAATTGGCGGCAACCCCGCCGACTCTCGAATCGACGGCGAAAAGGGCCCCACAACCTCCGTCGGCGCGCATCCAAACAGCACAGCCGCCGCCGAGCGCGAGAAGGAGAAGATAAAATCCGCCGCGTGGAAAGCATATTACAAATCCGGCGAAGTGGCACTTATCGTCGTCGCCATCGCCGCTGTCGTATGGGGCGTTTTCATCTGGCGATCGCGCCGCCAGAAGCGCCAAAACCAAAGTCACGAGTATCGCGGCATCTACCCGATGCTGGGATCGAGTAGCACGGGATCCCTAGCAAGGTTTTCGAATAAGCGGGGTAGAGATGGGGGTGATGTTGAGGCGGCAGATTTTGACGAGGCGGAGCTGGATGAGCGGCCGAGTCGGGTTGTTTCGTCGAGGTCGAGTAGAGAGCATGAGGCGTATGTTGTTGGGGATGAGGAGGGGAGTGATCGGGGTGGCGATGGGTCTGATGAACGCAGAACGCTGGTTGATAAGTCGTAAGGGGATGGGAAGGGCGAAATTGACCTCGAAACCAAGTATGCCACTGAAGTATATAAACCCCTAACCCCACGTCTCTCCCCGAGTATATGACCCAACCCATCCTCACCCTTATCCTCTCATCCGGCCAACCGACGCAACACCCGAACGGCCTATTTTATTATATTCCCCAGCGGAACACGAGGGAGACCGCCTACCTACCTACCTACCTACCCTTATTCCATGCTCTATTCCCCCTTTTATCATTTATCAAAGATTATCATGTTCTGTTTATATAATATATTCATGTACTTTTTATCACTCTTGATTTTTGTCCGTTTGGTTTACATTTAGGGTGTTCAGGGAGCTTGTTAGAATTTATTTTATTTTAATTTATTCTTTTTCCTATCCCCTTTCCTTTCCTATTTTCATCATTTATCTCTTGATCTTTTTTGGGTTTCCTTTCTATATATATACTTAAGCGTATAGTTAACCCATTCGTTATCATTTCATATTTCTTCGGTTTTCTTGTACGGGATGTCATTCTCTTACGCAGCGAGGTGTTGTGTAGGCATATCTAGATATTTCTTTTAAAAACACCCAAATCGTTACTTTTCGGGTTTCTAATGCCTGGTGTGAACGGATATTTTTTTTGCATGAGTACTTACATACCTATCTGTCTATATTTTCTTTTCTTTCCGTTTCTATATCCCGATGAGGTGGAAACCGTCCTAGCCAGATTTTTAGAAGAGGAACATATATGTTTTTTACCCTTGTTAAAAGGGAGATAAACTCATCGTATTCAATCCCCTAGGACAGATCTATGATCTATAAGCAAATTTCCCAGACTATGCAATTACATGTATCATAGGCAATTCCAAATGGATCCAACTCAATCCTAAAATGTAAAAATGAACAGAACAAGCATATAATAGTCTATTATTATTATGTTCATCATCTCTCCAACCTCCAAACCTTCACACACCCATCGTCGCCCGTACTTATCAGTATCTCCTCCTCCTCCTCCTCCTCCTTGCGGCCCCGATCAGCCCGCGGCGCCCAGCATACATGATTAACTTCATAGATGCCGTGCGCAGCATCGATCATAGCAAGGACGTGCCATTCTGTTCGGAGGCTGGGGGTCGGTAGTGGTTGTGCATGTGCGTGTTCCTGTGCCTGTGTATCATCATCATTCTTATCGATAATATCCGCTGGCGGTGTGGTAGTATCCATACCAGTGTCCATATTCGTATCCGTAGTTGTGTTGGTAGTAGTGGTAGTTGCTGTAGAGCCATCCTCCTCCACCTTCCCTAACTCGTTCACAAATCGTTCCTGATACACTACAATCCTCCCATCCGCGCCCGTCGAGGCTATCAGCCCGCTCCGCTTACTCCATGCAACGGAGTAGACGGACAGATCGTGCCGGGATGGTAACTGGGACTGCTCAAGCCACGTCTCGTCAATATTGGCAGGGCGGATTATGCTGGGCATTGACAAGGGGCCGGTATTGTTGTTGTTGCTGTTGGCAGTTGTAGAAGGGCGAGTTTGTTTAGCCCATATGCGAATTGTGTGGTCGTCGGAACAGGAGACAAGACGCGGACCAGCAAGTGTACGTTGTTCAATCCATTGCTTACGGCGCGTTTCATTTTTGTCCGTATCGTCTTCACCACCACCGCTAACAGAAACAGGAACAGTACACGCCGCTTCATCAGACTCCCACTCAACACACCACACCGTGCCCCCATGGCCCCTTAGACACGCCACCTGGCCCCAATCATCAATATCCTCCCTCCACAGCCGTATCGTATCATCATAACTAGCACTCGCCAAACACTCCTCAGTCGGATGCCAGGCCACCCACTTCACATCACCAGTATGCTCCTGCATTACCGCGACGGTCTCAAAGTTATTATCGCCGTCGTCCAGATCTTCCCAGATCCAGATGGACTTGTCGCGCGAGCAGGTTGCCAGCAAGGCGCCGGCAGGGGACCACGAGAGGGATTTGACTTCGCTGTCGTGCCCGTCTAGAAGGACGGCGAAGCGCCATTCTTCCTCGTCTTCTTCTTCGTTGTTTGAGTCGGCGTCGGCGTCAGCGTCGTCATTGCCAGAATCACCCCCCATAGTGACGCGATCGTCATCAGCCCCACGCCCGTATCCATCCCACCTCCTCCATACCCCGACAGTCGCATCAAAGCTACCCGTCGCCAATACGCTCTCGCCTTTTACAAGCGGTTTCCATGCACAGCTGCGTACACTGCGCTTGTGGCCGCCTGATATCGTTGAGAGTAAGGTGAAGTTTTGTAGTGAGTAGATGCGAACGGTTTTGTCGGCGCTGCAGGTTGCGACGAGGGGGAGGCGCGGGTGCGGGGCTGTGAGCCAGGTGCGTTCGAGGGAGGGCGGGGTGAGAGGGGAGAGGAGGGTGATGGTTGCGGAAGGTTTCGTGGACATTTTTGAAGGTGTTTGGAGTAGTGGTGGGAGTGGAATGAGAGACGGAAAGGCGGAGAGGGAATGGTGGTTTAACAGGGCGGAGATTTTTGAAATCGTCCTGTTGCGGCTACCTCTCTGGGTGTGTTGTAGCTTATATTGATTTTAAAGCCATATGTCTAGTCTGCATGAATATATCAGCACGTATACATATACATAAACCTCGAGACAGATTATCCTGAAGTAACATCAAGAACATCCCCCAAAACATCCCCGCTCCCATTCCCCAAACCAACGAGCACAATTAAAAAAGAAAAACAGTTCAACCCACCTACCCATAGAATAAAGCAATTTAGTTTTGAAAAATCCACGTTCCCACAAATATTCACAATTCCTAAAATGGGCAATTAGTTAATTAATTAATTGTTGGTATCTTCTGTTTGCCTGAGAAACGATAACAGAAATATAAAAAACGAACTAGTTTATTCCCCGCGGACGGAGGTTGAAATTTCCCGATGTGGCTAGATTGAGTTTATCAGATGAGTGATGTCACCGCCAACAATTCGCACTTGATTACGGAGTAGTTGTTGCATCATGCACGGAGTATTTATTTGGAAGAAAAAAAAACATGAAAAACTGCTTGATTTGAAAAATACCATCGTCTGAAAAAGAAAGTGTAGATATATGAAGTAACATATTGGAAGAAGATTTTAAACAAAGAAGAAATGAAGAAATGAAAAAAAAAGAAGTCTCATCTCTTCACCATTCCTCATGCCCCTTTGCCGTTACTATGCCAAATGCCAAAATGCCAGAAGATACAACCTAATTAATGTCTCCCATGTAACACTCATTCTTCATTATTTCTTCTGAGTATGAATAAAGAGCTTCAAGCTCTAACCAAATGTATAAAAAAAAAGGAATGAAAAGAAATGAAAAGAAATGAAAAGAAAAGCACCACTCGCCATTACTGCTCAGGTAGTTATCCAAAAGGGCCTGAGTTTTCTTCCGTTCTCATTTACCAACATGTTATATAAGTAAAAAGGTAAAAAAAAAAAAAGTAAAAATAGGAGCAGATGCAAAGAATGCAGGTATGGAAAAGACAGAGAGCGACAGACGTCATGACAGGTAAAGAATCATGAAATGCAGACTTGACACGGTGGAATAAAAATAAGTTAGTTTAAGACAGCACTCTCAAAAAAAGGATTATTATATAGAACCAATCACCCACAACCATCAGCGAACACCAACCGAACCAACCAACCAACTAGTGCATTTAAAACACCAAAATCTACCGTCTATGCGTCCCGTAAACCCTCATCCCTTATCCCTTATCCCTTATCCCTCACTTTCACGTTCACCCCCCTCACTCCAAATCTCCTCATAAATCATCCCATGACACAACCAATCCACCTCCCTCACCTTCCCCAAACTCTCCACAATCTTCCCCACCTCACTCACAAACTCCGGCATCCCCGCCGCTGCCAGACTCTGGCTCGCCGTCGCCGTCGTCCGCACCCGTTCACTAGCGCTCGACGCACTTAGGCGCGCGAATACGTGTGCTCGTAGTCGTGAGAGCATGAGTTTCGTCACGGGGTCGGTGAAGCAGCCTGCGTTTGCTGCTTTGCTATTGTTGTCTGAGTGTGATGATGACGGGGAGGAGGGCAGTAATGCGATCGTATCCGGTGAAATCGAGACGGCCGAGGAGGTCGAGGCGGTCGCCGTGGCGGTGGCTGTGATGGAAGCTGCTGTCGCGGGGCTGAGGACGCGTTTGATGGTAGAAAATAACTGTGCCCGCGTCGACGCAGGCATTGCATGTGAGGATTCCAGGATCGATTGGACGCGCTCGGGTTTTATATCGCTGAAATCAAGAGCCATGATCCGCTCTGCTTCGCTCTTCCACTGTGACCGTACATCGCGCTTGAGGAGGTTCTTTGCGCTCAGGAGGATCGAGGCGGTGGCTGCGATCTTAAAGGCGCGTGAGCGAAGTTGAACGAGACGTCCTTGATCCATATCTAGGGTTTCGGGAATGAGTTCGGAATGTAGGTGGCTGTTGCTTAGGACTAGGTCGACGAGACCCTGCGCGTAGATCTTGGCTACAGGTGGTTTGTAATCCGGGTTCAGATTGTCTGTGTCACGTTTCTTCATGTCTTCAATGATTGCGCTACGATTCAGGCACCAGAATGCCCGAGTCCTCTCAAGAGTAATAACCCCTTCTTGTATAAGTCGCGCAAACACGCGCTGTTCATATGCTGGGCCCTCTTGGATGAGCTGCGGAGCTGCAACATGAAGCAGGAAATTGGTATGGTCTAAGGAAAGGAGATCGATGATACTCATCAACCTCGCGAGGCGGTCAATTGCATCGCCTGAAGTGTCAGTAGCAAAGGCCTTGACATCAGGATCGCGGTATGGAGCACAAAGCTTCGGGAGAATATTGCTCATAAAATCGAAAAATGCATCGTATGAAAACGTGCCCGCATTGCACTGGTTTTCAATATATTTCGGGTCGAGAACCTCGCTGATCAAAACATGCAATGAATTTCCAGGCTTCAATGAACGAAGCAACCTATCCTGAATGACGCTGGCCATCGCCACCGTCCAAGTAGTTCCCAGCCCTCTAGCAACATCTTTCCTCATCATCTCACACATAAAATTCATGATTTGGCGTCGTATGTCTGTATACGGGCCTTGGTCAATTTTGTACTCTCGATTGATCAATAACTCATGCACAAGCGCCCTATTATCTGGCAGGGCTGTCAAGGCCTTGGCAAAACGATCGCGAGGAGTCATTTCCGGTTGATCCAACTGAGCTAGGGCCAGCTGGTCTGCGGCGGAGAACGATTCGCAGATAGGTGACTGGGCAGACTCTGGGAGCAGATCTGTAGACGACGGGGGCACACTCGCGGCGCGGGGGATAGCCTGTTGCGAAGACCCGTTTTTCATCTTGTCCCGCTTAGATTTTCTCAAAGCCTGTTTCACCATCGACATCGCCTTTTCAGCACCTGCCAGTCTCTTTAGGCGTGCAAGCAACAGAATTTGATTCTGGCGAATGCCTTGTTGGTAATCATCAGCAACACCGCCCTCACGGTCGTCCTTGACTGTCTGCCAGATAAGCTCCAGCTCAATGAATTGCGCTAGCATAATTTCTATCAACACTGAAGAGTCGTGGGTCTTCCAGGCGTGGAATGCGGAAAAGAAAGTATTGTAGGACTCTGACAATGCCTGGAGATCGGCGGCGAGCGAGGCAGGCCACACCCCAATAGCTGATAATTGAGAAATAACCTGCTCAAAGATGACTAGCAAATCCCGACCTTTTGCAATAAGGTCTTGTTCTTGTTCCCCATTGCTGCTGAGAACTTGTGCCGGATGGGCCAATATCAAATAGCTACTAAGGAATGTACGGACAGCACCACGTTCCCCCATAGCACCCCCTTCTGTATCTTGTAAACCGCACAACCTTAGCACCTTGGCCGTAACGACCAAGAGTTTCTCCTCAGATAGCAACGCCCCAACTTCGTCAAAACTCAAAGCGCGAATCCGCTCCAATGAAAGATCAACCTCTCGAAACTCATTGATAACGGTGCGCGCATAGTGATTCCGCCATGCCCGCTGGATAATCCGCGAAGCACTAGTCCGACTCATCTGTTTGATGGCCACCTTGGCCAGCTTCTTTTCCTCGGCTGCGGCAAAACTCGTAGTCCGTGGCCGTCGGGTATTTTGCTGATAAAGCAACCTTCTCTTCTCTGCCTCTGCAAACTTCTCCGCCATCTCCAATCGCTGCCTAGCATGTTCCGCCGCCTTCCGCTCCTTCATATCCTCAGCTTTCTTCTTTGCTCTTCGAACCTCCTCCTCGCACTTGGCCGTAATCTCAGCCAGCAACTTCTCACGCGCCCGCTTGGCAGCCAATGCCCTTTCCTCCCTCAGTATATGTTTGGACTCATTCTTCGCAAGCGCAGCGCGTAGCCGGACCTTTTCCGCATGTGCTGCGCGTTCAGCAAGGCGCGCTTTACGGGATTCCATGATGGATGCACGGCGTAGGTGCTGCGCAACATGGTCACTGTGGGGTCCTTCATGGGCAGAAATATTCGAGTGTAATGAGGATATGGAGCTGCGACGGGAGGAAGTGGCGGAGGCGCGCCTACGGCCGTTTGACTTTTGATAGAAACGTGCGGCAAGCTTAGCTGGTAAGGCGAGGGGTGTGTTCGGGTCGTCTGATGACATATCTACGTCACTTTCGTTGGCAGTGGTTGATGAGGTGGCCTGGGTGGCATCAGGAAGACGTATTTCTAGGTCGGAATTCCGCCGGATGATCATGATTTAACGATAATGGGGGAGGGAAACGGTAATTCCGAGAGTTTTTAAAATGCTTGGTTGGATAATGATTTCAAGTAAGTAACCTTGGAATGAGAAAGGGCTGCTAAAAAGAAAGAACAAAATAAAAATGGAGGAGGCGGTTTGCTGTCTGTCTGTCACAGCTGACTTGGAAATTGTGGCCGTTCTGGACGCCTGAGTCAACAACCGCCTATGGAAACGAAAGTTGACACTGTTTCAGAATACGATGGAACAAGCTGACGAATTTCAGCTCAAGGTAATGGACAGGACAGCACAGTAGTTACTCCGGACGGAGGTAATCAGTAAGCAGTTTCAGAGATGCTAGAGTGGCGCAGAATGGTGAAACGAGAATACGTCAATGGCTCAAAAACAAGGACTAAAGTGGAGCGAGGAAGCCCGAAAGACCTGATCAGATCAAGGCGGAGAGGTATGTAGTAAGAGATAAAGGCAGAAAAGAAAGGATAAGATACGGGTAGTGGTAGTGGTAGTGGGTGGTTTGTCAAATAAACGGGCAAAAGAGCAGAAAACTGCCGTTACGTTAAGAATTAGAGCTTCATCACAGTATCATAACTGTCTGTGGCTGGAAGAGAACTGTGCAGTGAGTCAGCACTAAGTTATATAATCACACATGATCTTCTCTCTCAGTCAGAATCTCATATTCTTCAAGAGATGACAGCTCTCTCACTTCAGTAATCAGTAAATCTCATTGATCTAACTAAGTGAGTACACACTGAGTCTTCTTCAGCTGAGTAAATAGCACTTCAATCTCAGATTTTCTATAATATAGAGTGAATAATCTCTATAGAATTGAAGCTCTTTCAGAGACTATTATATTAGTCAGTGATAATAAACTACTTATATTATATATTTTAGAGAAGTTCTTAGCAGATTCAGTTTTTAGTACTTAAAATAATTATCTTACTCAGACTGAATTATCAAACTTTTATTAAAAACAAGTATAATATAAGCTGTTCTGAGTTTTTCTCAGAATAATCTATATTATAATTATTGAAAACTGACTATCTACTATAGATAGAAGCTTATAAAATTTATTTAGTAATCATTTACTAGACTCTCTTTCAGTAATATTAAACTATAAACACTGTAGAATGAGATTTCTATAAAAATTAAGAATTTTAATATAATCTTTAGAAAAGAATAATATACAGTGTAATTCTTATCTAAAGTTTCTATAAATGATAGATTCTTGATTTTTCTGAATATAATTAATATAAATCTCTCTATTTATAAAATAATTGAAAGTTTATAATTACTTTATATTAACAGTTATATCAGTGAATCATCATTTTTTATAAATATAACTGAGATAAATTTTATTATTTTCAGATTTTTAACTATAGAATCTGATATCTATCTCTTTTTCTCTTTTTCAGTTAGTATTAGTTAAACTAGTTCTCAGCTTCAGATTTTACAGAGACTCTTATTATAGATTTTATAATTTATAAATACTCAGTTCAGTTATATCTCTTCATTTTTATAATTTTATAATTATAACTTCTTACTCACAAGCTTTTAATAGACTTGAAAGATTTCAATCTCATCAGTTATAATATAGATTTTTCTACTCTTTTAATAGAAGAAGACTTTATTAAAATCAGAATTCTAATTATAATAGATCTATTATATCTTTTTAATATCTGTATAATTAAAGTTCTTTCAGATTTTATAAGTCTTGATCAGCAGTGTGATTCATGATATTAAAAATATTCTATTATTTTTTTCAGTAAAGAAGTTCTTTCAGAAGATTTTATTATTATTATATAGACTATAAATATTTATAATACTTTACAGTAACTGTGTATTAGTAAAAATCAAGAACTTAAGCTGATTATCTAGTGTTTTACTAGTAATAAGAGAGATATTATTTTGAATTTCAAGTATTTCTTCTTGAATATCACTCAGAAGACTGTCTGTGCTTCTCTATAGAGTTAATTTCAATATTTTATTAAAATAGAAATTCTCTTCAGTTTTATCTGAGAATTATAATATCAATCTTGAATTAGTTAAGAAATATTATCTATATAGTGAAGTGTACTGATTAATCATTTCAGATTATTATTTATAAAAGTAACAGAGATATTCTCTATTCTGATTAATTAACTTATATTAACAGATATGAATTCTTACTTATTTCAAGAGTATAATAATATAATTATGAAGAATTCAGAAGTAGAATATAATAATCAAGATTAAAACTGTATTACACTTAACTTACTTCTCTGAATATTCAAGATTATTTACTCAAGATTTCAATGAATTAACTCTGATACAGTTATTTTATTAAAATCTTTAATATTAATATTATAGTTGAACTGATAATAATATTAATACTGAATCACTATCTCTATTTACACTGAAACAGACTGAAAATTCTAAGAGATAGAATCTGATTTTCTATTACACTTCAGAGTTGTATTCTCTATTATTAATTTTATTGAAAGTTCTGTATCAGAGAAGACAAGTGCTGAATAATTATAATATTATTAAAAAGTATCTACTCAATGCAGATGAATATACAGAGAGTTTATATTTAAAATTTTAGATTTAATAAGAAATGAAATTCTTCTATTATGTTTTTTCCTGCATTCAGAAGTTAGCAGTGAGAAGAATACTATAAAAGAAAATAAATTTATAGATTAAATATACAGTTCTTGATAAATTGAAATTTTCTGAAATATCTGCTAATCAGTCTGAATGAAGATATCAGAAAAATTAAATAAATAATCAGATTCTATAGATAAAAGTAAGCTCTGAGAACTCTGAAATATCAGAGATATGACTGCTTCATTTTAATTCAGAAACTGTTTTATTTATTCTTTTCTTCTTATATTTTGATAATTTATTGTAGAAAAATCTGAGATATTGAATGTATTTAATAGTTAAATTAAATATTATGAGAGAGTTGAGTTGAGTACTGCAGTCACATACTTTAAATATATATATATATTTATTGAGTATTAATTATACACTGTTCAGAACTTCAGAGAAATTCTTCTCAGTGAAACTGAGATTATATTATTAATTAATTATAAAAACTGAGAGATTAAATTAATTAAGTGAGAAATTCATGTTTTTCTTTCTCATTATCTATAAGATTGAAATTATCTATATATTCAGTCAAATCTTCTGAAAATGTCAAGTTAAATTATCAAACTCAAGAATATATTTAAGAGTCTTGTGTAACTCACTTTTATATCATCTGAATCAGATGTTTTTGAAGATTTAGTATTTATTAAAGAAACTGAGTATACAGAGAAGATTTATTGAATTATTATAAAAAATGATAGAGAAAAGACTGAGATTGCTGATCTATAATCTGATATATATAAAACTACAGAGAAAGCTCTGACAGACACAACATTGAAAGACTATAAAAGATAGAAAATATTCAAAGTTTCAGATTATAATTTAAATACTAAACAAGATTTCTAGATAGATTTAACTTTTTCTGAAGTTTTTCTCAAAATTACTGAAAACTCTGAAGAAATCTGTAATATCTCTAAATACTGATACATCAGTATTAATATATATTTAAATTGAATTTAACTGTGAGAAGTTAGAAAAGAGTGAAGATTGAATTTTATAAAACAGAGTAGACAGAATCTGATCTTATATAATAAAGATATGAGTAGCTGTCTTCTATTACTATATTTAAACACTTTGAAAAGATAGAGAAATATTTTTAAAAAAGTCAGATGATTTCTGAAGTGAAAACTCAGTATACTTAAACATTGTTTCTCAGTATATAAGATCTCTGAGATAATAAAAGATAGAAAAAAACTAGTTTATCTGAATTGAATACTTACTGACTATCTAGATATCTAGATTCATGATAATGAGAGACTAGAAAGTATATACTTAATTTCATCAACAGTTCTACAGTAGTTATTTAAATATAATATCAGTATTTCATTCTTCTCTCTACTCAGTAGAAATTTGAATGAGATTGAAAATTATATATAAAAAGAGGTTTATCAGTAAATTATAATATCTCTGATATATACTATATCTTTTCTCTACTTTCTCAGAATTGAAGAGACTTTTTATATTAAATATTAATATATCTGACTTCATAATCTACAGTCTGATAAAATGAAGCTTATTCTTGATTTTTATAAGATATATTAGACAGATAGTAGAATTCTTCTAGTATTCTAGATTGAATTAAAAGATAATGATGAGATTAACAGAATAATAGAGATCAAGCTCTTCTTTTTCTACTTTAATTGAGAGAAGCTCTGATTTAATATACTCTCACTGTTAGTAGAATAGCTATATCAGTCAGTAATTAACAGTGAATATCTTTTTTATAAATTTAATATCTCTGATCAGTCAGTTATCAAAAGAAACTATAAATTAATATATATTTCTTGATAAAAGTGAGATCTGTCTAATTTTTAAATATAAACTAATTATTCTCTAAACTTCTGATGTATTTCTTCAGAATTTCTGATATAATTTAAGTGATATTAAGAAGAATTGAATACTCTATAATAATCATTCATTTTAATGAGATAATATACAGTATATAATTATTGAGAAGTGATGAAGTATAATAAAATACTGCTTCTGAGAAAATTGAAGTATAAACTTAAATAATCTGATAATTATTCATTATATTTTTAAAGATAAAAATAATTCAATTTATACTCATCAGAATTTTCTGAACTCAGAAGCATAGATTAATATAATATATAATTACTACAGATAAACATGTGCATGCTACTAGTTAGAAAAAATGAGTAATTATAAGTTTCTATTTGAAGAAACTGAGATAAATCATTTTTCTTATTAAAAGTTCAGATTAGTAATAAATACAGTTCTTTTCTAATATAGAATAGCTGAATTTGAATTTTAATAAATATTAAATCTCTTGAACTCTTCTTTTTTTCATTTTCTTTAAAACTACAATATTTAACTGTAGAACTCTTGTTATTTTCAATATACTTACTATTTATACTCTTGTATTCTCACTTAAATATCTGTTATAATATAAGTTTTTCTGAGTGTATTATACTGAATACTAGCTTTTCTTAAGAGGTTTTAAATGATTAATATTTAAATAAAGATAAATATATAGTAGATATCAGTAAATCTATTATTCTGTTTTTATAAAATATAATCTTGTTTATATAGTAAATTCTAATCAATTTTCTTAGACTTAATTCAGAAAAACATGTCAGTATCTTTAAAGAAATTAATAGAAGATTAAAGTGATTTCAGACTACTTTAGAGAATACTACTCAATACTCTACTCTTTCTCTCAGTCTTTTATTTTATATTTAATATTAATATTTCTTTTATCTCTCTATGATCTCAGAGCTGTAAGAATCACTAAGAACTTCAGTAGTAAATAAAATATATTAATTAGTTCAAGAAATCAGTGTTTCTTCTTCAGTGAATTCTGAAAGTTCTTTAACTCTCTTTTATATAGCTGAAGAAGAATAATCTGTTCAGAAAGAGATGACTGAGTTATTCTGAGTATTTTCTTCTCTTCTCAGATAATTTAAAAATGATTTATTTTCTCTTCTCTATTATTAACTGATAGAATGTGAAATTTTCAAATCTTCTTCATTATAATCTGTTCAAGAAACTGAGAGAGCACACAATGAAACTGAGAAAAAAGTGAGCTCTGTAATAAATTCATATAAATATACAGATGAATTTCAAAGACATTAACTGAATGAAAAACTAAAAAAGATAGAATACTTCTTCAATTCTTCTGAAATAGAATGTTAGATTAATATATCTTTGAAATAGCTGAAATCTCTAGAAGAGCAGTTAAAATAAGAATGAGAAGATAAAACTTTTATATATTTCTCTCAATTTTTCTAATAATTCTACAGATACTATTTTTAAAAATGAAAGAATTATCTCTTTTACTACTACAGCTGCTGTGTGTTCAATGTAGTAAGTAGCTTTCTTATAGATTTATTAAGAGATTTTAACTGATCTATTAGAAATACAGATTCTTGATTATAATAATATTTCTGATAACTCTGTAAAGAGAGATATTCTTTCTTATAAATATAATTATAAAATAGATAGTTAGCTTGATTCTTCAGTGATAATACACAGTGCTTATTAAAAATATCTAGAATATGATTCTGAAGATATAAATAATTCAGTGAGAAGTCTGAAAAATATATATAATTTCAAGAATTTAATATAATACTCTCAGTTTCTCTGACAGCTTCATAGAAATTTATTAAAAAAAGCAGTGTATTAAAAACAGATGAAAAACATTATATTCTTCTATAAACTCTTTTTAAACAGTTCTTTGATGCATTTAGTGTTAAAAAAATGTGTTTACTCTTATAATATTCAAGATCTGTACACTGATATCTTGCTTTCTATAATAAATAGATATTAAATATTGATAATGCATGACTTGATGCTTACTACAAGATATATTGAAAAGAGAATTGATTTGAAGTCAAACTCTGTATATTATCTTGAAAATTCATAGATCTGAAATTATATCTTTTAATCTTACTAACTGCTTTTCAGTGCTCTGTAAGATATTAGAAAATGAAAATTAAATTAAATAATCTTCTATATATATTTTCTTCTTTTTATTGTGTATTTTTACTATAATACTCTGTATATCTAGCTTTTTCAATATCTATAAATATAATCTCTTCTGAGAGTGTACATGATATCTCTTGATTCTTTCAAGATATTCATATATATATAGTGTAATATATAATATTAATACTGTGAAGATTTTAGTACAGTTAATTTAGTCAGCTTTTTCAACTTTATCAAAGCTATATTTTTTAAGAATATGAAGAGCACTTCTTGATTTCTTCAAGCTATAATCTATATATATAAGTAATACATGAGATTCATGTAAAAATTGAACAAGATCTTGAAAGTACATATATAAACCT
>PDND01000299.1:0-26486 GCA_002572855.1 [Emmonsia] crescens
AGCCACAACGAGAGCCACAACGAGAGCCACAACGAGAGCCACAACGAGAGCCACAACGAGAGCCACAACGAGAGCCAGGACGACAGCCACAGCGAGAGCCACAGCGAGAGCCACAGCGAGAGCCACAACGAGAGCCACAACGAGAGCCAAGACGACAGCCAGGACGACAGCCAGGACGACAGCCAGGACGACAGCCAGAACGACAGCCAGAACGACAGCCAGAACGACAGCCAGGACGTCAGCAAGGACGACAACAAGATATGAAAAGAGAAGAGGAGGATAAAAGACAAGGGACAAAAGAAGACAGAACGAGTGTTTCTGATGCAAAATCCGCTCAGCCACAGAGAGAGAACACGGGGCATAGAGAGGAGTGGAATGGAAGGACGATTTCAATAGACGAGGTTAAGGATATTTTCGAGAGAAGAGGAATCTCATGGAAAGGGGGGAGATAGCTTTTGAACCCTTGCGAATGGAATGCAGATGCTATTTTATTTATTTATATATATCCCCACATATCATCCGTATGTCTTTTTTTCCATATTTTAGTGTTTCTCTCCCCCTCTCTTTTCCCCTATGTATTTTTATCTCATTTCTGGTTTGTTTCCAAGTTACCTGCGAGAATACCACGCTAGACGATTGGCCTTTTTGTTGATGTGCATTTTTTTGGAGTCTGCCACTGGGGAATCATTTTTTGTATTTTTTTGCATTGTTCGGTCAGGAACATAACTTTTTGGACTAAGGGTATCTGATATCTATCCTTTTGTTATTATGCATATTAGAGCGGCATCTCCAATTATATAGAAAGGGATTACGGGGTTTGCATTTTCTGGATAAGTGAGCGATTGTGCTTAGATACGAATTGCCTGTCTTAGATTCATATGTCATCTCTAAATATTGCTTTGATCGTTGTTAGTTAGCATCGTCGCTTTGGGGGTATCTAACTGTTAAGGTAAAAATAAAAGAGCGCTTTCTATCTATCCCTTTCAACCGCCTTGGGAAAGGCGCCTTCGGTCCGTCTTCTCCATAACTCCGAATCGGCTTCTTCGTGTGGGTAGCCACGCCACGCCACGACCTGCTTGGGACCCAAGGAATATACTAAATAGACCCCGGTATGGGGACCAAGTTGGGGAAATGTCCTATCATCCCCATTTTCAGGTCTCTCGTAGTCTTATTTAGCACCGTGTAGCCTGGCCCACAATCTCCCTCTTTGATTCACGCCTCCCCTTTCATCTCATAACATAACGCATTGAAGTTGCAAACCACAATCAACAAACATGATGCCCCGGATGTTCCCCGTTTTCTTGCATTGGTAGTCCGTCCGGATTGCACCCGTACGGATCGAAGGTGGTCGGAATGAACCCCACACCCTCCTTTAGATACAGCACGAGTCGGAAGGCAGAGTTGCCGTTGAGATAGTAGCGGTGTAGCTGTTTGCTGCGTAGGAATCCTAGACGCTCGTATAGTTTCATGGCAGCGGTGTTGGTCGTTTCGGTTTCGAGGACGATCTGGATATGGAGAGGTCGGGTGTTAGCGGTTTGCTTGTGCTAGGAGGTAAACCCGGGTAGAGTTTATCTGAAATAAGCTGCGTATACAGTGTGAGGAAGTATGTGTTTGTGAACAGGATAGGGAGGGGGAGGGAAAGAATAGCACACCTCGTCCGCATCTCTGGCAATCATGGCATCGATAGCCATACATACGAGCTTCGTCGCAATACCCTTGCCTCTGTATTCTTCCCGGACGGCTAACATGGCAATATAACCGCGCAGCGGCCCCCCACGATGCGGTTCAAGCTTCGATACGACGACCCCAATCAGGTTGTTCTTTTCGTCCATTGCCTATGTATAGTGAAAACGTTATTAGCCAAGTCGATTTATATATAGGGCTCTGGATTTTTTTACGGGAACGAGAGCGACCTCAGTGGGGTAATCAGACGGGGCTTGACTTACCATATAGCAGAGATCCCCCCATTGGTAGAGGAAATATCTGTAGACATAGATGCTGTATGGCTCCGAAAGATCCTTGGAGATCAACTGGCGCATTGCGGAGACATATTCGTTCTCCTTGTCGCTCTCATACTGGATATAGCGGAGCTGTGCAGCGGAAGGCGGGGATGCCGCATTGTCGGCCATGGTGGTTGTGGGCAGAGTCAAGGCTGCGATTTCATGAGTATAGCCCTCTTTTCTCTTTTCTCTTTTTTTTCTTCCTTGCTATAGTCCCTCCATAAGACCGTTGTCTCAGCCAACATAAACCATCTGTTCAATTGGAGCTTCCATTTCGGTGGTATGTAAACTGGGCTATAAATATCTCGGTGTTCTAGAATGGTGCGGGGGGGGGGGGATATTTACCCAACGTAACCGCCAACCTTCCCTATTATTAAACTTATTTAAGTTGCCCGCTAACAAAAAACCTGGCACTGTTTTCTTCCAACTGCTCCATAGCTCTGACCAACCAGTCTCCATGATAACATCAACTTCAACTATTCCCATGTGACTCTCCGCCTGATATGACGGGCAGTTTAGCCCAGTCGACGACATCCTATCTATATACAAGTCTCTGAAACAACACCAGAGAGAGCTTATCAATACTGCGCGATGTCAGGCCTACGCCGTCGATTCGGGAATATCTTCTCGACCTCTCCCCTTAGCTCTATATCCGACGCATCCGTCGTATCTGCCCCAGATGACAACAACGATAATAATAATGACGATAGTAGCAGCAGCAATGTCCTTTCGGCGCACAAGGATGGAGACCAGCTTCATTTAAAAACGGGCTTGAAGCTGCACGAAATCCCCGTGAAGCGGAGGAGCAAACGGCGCAATGGGTTGATATTCGGACTCGGAGGCGTTTTTGGAATATTCTTAGCTCTATTTTTCGCAAATCAGAATGAGGTTATTAGCTTGGATGCGTTGATGGACCTAAATTTGGATTCCTTGATTGATGTTATGCCCGCAGGCATTGTAAGAGATGCAAGTCAATTCTCGGTATGCTCACATGGACCTTCTATATAATTTTACGTTACCTACTCTTTTGGGAACTGCATCGAACTACAGCTAACCTATGACTTTTTTTTCCCCTTCACGCAGCAAACGGAACGCGCAGCTGTTAGCTATGATGCTTTCTCGGTTGGTCTTGGCCTTCGGGCTGAGGGTATAGTAGCAAATCACCCAGTCATTATGATTCCTGGCGTTATATCAACAGGGCTAGAGAGCTGGGGGACGGAGGAAAAGTCAAGACAATACTTTAGAAAAAGATTATGGGGAAGTTGGAGTATGATGCGGGCGCTCGTTCTCGACAAAGCCGGTTGGAAAAATCACATAATGCTTGATAAGTTTACGGGTTTGGATCCCCCCGGTATTAAACTCCGGGCTGCGCAGGGTTTCGATGCGACAGACTTTTTCATAACAGGTTACTGGATCTGGAACAAAATTTTGGAAAACCTGGCGACTATTGGCTATGATCCGATTAATGCCTTTTCCGCTGCTTACGACTGGCGGCTTTCCTATATCAACCTTGAAACGCGCGACCATTATTTCAGCAGGCTCAAAACATACATCGAGACCGCCGTGAATCTTTCGGATAGGAAGGTTGTTCTTGTTTCGCATAGTATGGGCTCGCAACTTGCCATGTTCTTCTTCAAATGGGTTGAGAGTCCGGAACATGGAAAGGGAGGTTCTGACTGGGTAGAAACCTACATTGATTCGTGGATTAACATTAGCGGCTGCATGCTGGGGACTTCAAAGGGAGTTCCAGCCATTCTGTCAGGAGAAATGAAAGACACCGCCCAACTTAACGCCTTCGCGGTCTACGGGCTCGAAAAGTTCCTTTCAAAGGGCGAGAGAGCAGAACTTTTCCGCGCAATGCCTGGTATATCCAGCATGCTACCGAAAGGAGGAGAAGCAGTTTGGGGAAACAGCACCTGGGCTCCAGATGACCAAGAAGATCAGCCCTTTACGTTTGGCAACATGATAAATTTCAAGGAGACTAATTCATCAAAGCCGCAACAGAATCTTACTGCAGAGACAAGCCTGCCATTCCTCTTCAATCACACGGAGCAATGGTACCGAGACCAGGTCCTCCAAAACTATTCCCATGGTGTCGCTCATACGACGAAGGAGGTCGAAGCAAACGAAAAGGATCCGCGGAAGTGGCTAAACCCGCTGGAAGCCCGCTTACCCATTGCCCCAAACTTGAAGATATATTGCTTCTATGGAGTAGGCAAACCTACGGAGCGAAGCTACTTTTACCACGATGATGTCGATCCTCTATCGAAGCTCAACGTTAGTATCGATACCACGGTGACGAATGGGATCGTGGATCGTGGAGTGGTCATGAGCGAAGGAGACGGCACTGTTAACTTGCTCAGTCTGGGATATATGTGCGCGAAAGGGTGGGGGTTTAAACGATATAATCCCGCCGGTGCGAAGGTAAAAGTGTACGAGATGCCACATGAGCCTGATCGTTTCTCGCCTCGAGGAGGTCCCAATACAGGTATGTTATTTGATGAACCCCCAATTTTCGTCCAAAATTTTATTTTGCACCCATTTTTTGACACTATATATCTAGGCGACCACGTCGATATTCTTGGACGGTCTTTGCTCAACGATCTAGTTCTTCGCGTCGCAGGAGGGAGAGGCGACATGTTCGAAGAGAACTACGTCTCACGAATAAGAGAATACTCCGACCGCGTCAAAATCTACGATGAAGAATGAAGATGTAGCAAAACTCAGTAATTATATCACCACCCGCCGTGGATAAAGACGAATTTCCTGTTTTTAGAGAACCTTTCCTTTTGACTTTTTTCTTTTCTTCTCTATTCTTTTCGTTTTTCTGTTGGAAACGCTACCGTGAAAGGTCCCGTTTTTGGATTCCATCGTATATGCCACTATCGTTGTCCCTATTGTATTTGCTTTATACCTCCTTCATGTACAATCTACTGCGTTTGATGACCGACAACCATTGCACGTTGGGTTTCCTTATGCATTTGCGCCTTCCCTTTTTATTCACCTTTCTGCGCTTATAGACGGCCTTGTTAGCAATTACCCCCTTTTTATAATTATTGTGTATTAGTGTTGTATTATTGTTTATACCTTAATGACATACAGGATGTGATAAGTTAACATCTATAACTTTGCATTTCTCCGGTAAAAACCCAGATCGTTTTGGGATGAGGGAGAGGGAAGAGGGGTGGATTGATCAGAGATTTGTATATGCTGATTCGTTCTCAATAGGAGAAAAGTCATATATATATGGGATTGCACGTTTACAGACCATACTGATCTAAATGTCTTCATTGAGTCGCCATAAATGAATAGCTGAGGGTTATCTTTATCATGATTCAATAGGACCTGTAAAGTTATCTAGGTAGGTATGGATTCATAATCTCAATCACATTTAGCCAGGTACATAGTGGCAGATGTCTCACATGAAGGGAGCCTTTCCTCAAAATCCAAAGACAGGAAGAGGTGCATGGAAAATAAAATAAATTGGAGTACACGCCTAAGATGGGCCGCATAAGCTCGCGAAAGGAAAAAAATGTGATGCTCAACTGGAGTCCCTTCAAGCACTTACACTATCTCTCCTAGCAGAAATAGAAGGAAGACATAGATTTTCGTTTTGCAAGAATGCCTCCGAAAAAAAGAAAACAAAAAGAAAACAACAACTCAAATAGGGGTGATTTTCAATTCCTTTATGATCTGATCAAATCGTCGTTGAAGTGTAGTCGACCTCTTTGAGTAGGAAATAGGAGTTCAAATAAACATTGCAGGAAAACCTGGGAGCCCTTCACTTTCTAAACGGACAATTCAGGGGATTAGGGGGGGGGGGGGGGTTGAGAAACTGACAAGAAGCATTTGGAGTTGAAACAAGAACATGCCTAGGTGGCATCTCCACAGCACAAAAGGGTACAACAAGAATTGATGGTAAATGCAACACATAATAAGAAGGGGCGGGAAAACAACACAAAGGAGTATTTAGACCGCAAAGGAAGTAGAAGTATGTAAATGAAAATAGCAAAAATGGCCAAACCAATTGGAAATAGATGAAACATGAATGGATGATAGATAACATGAGATCCCTCTTTTAAATCTTCTTGAATCCTTCTCAAACCTCAGAACAGCAGGGCACAGAGCAAACGGCCGGTGCCAATCGTATCACTTAGAGGTACGTACGTACTCATTTCATCGTTGTGAGCCTTCCTTTTCTCTTTTTGTTCGATCTTCCGAGATGGTTGTTCTAGTGTGGCACACGGCACTTGCGCTCCTTTGCAGACTCGCCATTCGTCTTGACACAGTCCAAACAGACCCCAAGCATTCCCTCAGTCAACCGGTTTAGCGCCAGAATCAGCGACGTCTTAAACTCGTAATGCCCGACTTTTGAATCGTAGCAGTACGCTCGATGGTGTGCGAACCTTGGATACAGGTCACTCGAAGACTCAGTCGAAGACGGGGGTTTCGATAAACGGATGTTAGATATCCTAGTGCAGGTCTCTGTGACGCCGAATTGCTTCGATGCGGTCGAAAGTGGCCACAGGCCACATCTGCGGAGCGCTCTGTGAATTCTGAGGATGAGCTGCGCTTTGCCAGTGCATGGTCTGCGTTGAATTTTGTCAATGGCATTTTGTACGCATCCATTGATCTGGAGAAACATTTCTGCATTCCTTGTCTTGAATTCCGCTGTAAAAGTAAAATATGTCAGTCTTGTTTTCTGATGGTGTAAGTGAAATGGGCCTGGGTATATATATGTACTGTACATACCAAGAATATTCCTCCGTACGAGAAAATGTTCAGAGAATCCAACCAGGCCGTCAGCAGGATATCTGAACAGTATGTATCTAGAGACTTTATCGAATGCTTGCGGTAGATCGAGGAGGTATGTGAAATAGAGGAGCTCATAATCCCCTTCAAAAATGGTTCCTGGTAGTTCTAGTTTTGCGAGATACCCTTGGAGCCACACTCTAGTCCAAGGAAACACTGCGCTTTCACAGCGGTACTTGTCTGCCACAACGGCAAGCTCAAGCAAATCTGTTGCTGTTGGCTCTCTGGGGATTGCCGGAGTTTTGTGGTGAAGGACGTTGAACAGCAGAACCAGTGCATCCACGTCGTCGTCATATAGGGAGATGCTGAAGGGCGTTCTGCCAGGTCCAGAATTTGCTTCATTCCGCCCAATGCTCTCTTTCCAAGTGGAGTTGAATTGGCGATTGAAGTATTCGGACGCCTCACTTAGAGTGTCGGACGAGACTTGGAGACGGAATTTGGTCTTTTCCGGCCCTTTGTTGACTACAAACCAAATATCTCCCTTCACGGCAATCTGGACAATCTGGGAATTGTCTGAGGGTGTAGCTTCTTCCATTTCACCATTGGATGGAGGAGAAAGAGGTGCAGACATGACTGATATTGAAGAACAGAGTGTCAAACAAAATTGATAGTGAGTTACAGAAGTAAAGAGAGCTCAATATTTCCAAGATTCTTGAACAGAAGTTGAAAACTTAGAATTAACTTAAGAAAAAAGAGATTGTGTTCTGATGAAAAAGAAGACTTGAAAAATAAAGAATTAAAAGATAAGAGACTGAGTAAAGTATTCTTTATTCTCTAATCAGTAAATGAAGAAACAAGAGTGAAGAAAATTGATATAATTTTGTAATTATAATTAAGACTTCACTGAACTTGCTTGAGATCAGTAACACTTCAACAGAATAGATCCACCAAGTGTCAACAATGTGTTATGTCTTGAAATTAGGCTGCAATTCTCAGTGTGTCAACATCAACGTCAACGTCAATGTCAACGTCAACGTCAACGTTGACGTTGACGTTTTAGAGTGCTGATAGTACGGTTGAAACCGAACATGCGGCGGGTATATATCAGATCCCGAACCACCTATCTATATTGAGCGTTTCAGGCAGGACACAACATTGCTCAATCCAACGCCGGAGCAGGAGTAGTATACCTACCTACCTACCCTCAGCGGGTTCTCTATACTATATAGAGCGGGAAACCCTTGTACAACATGTACAGTACATCCATGTCCTAACGCCATGAGCAAGTGCCCGCGTCTCGCTTTGCAACGGTTGAGATGAGGTTCCTTCCGCAGGATTTGACCAACGGCAGATATGCCCGGTGGGGGGGCCCATATCAGAGTTGACAGATCAGGCCCCTATGGATACTCCGTATGCTGGTGGGCGTTCTAATTTTCAATATTCTATAGGCATGATCTGGTGGCCGCGTATGGAGTATATGGATCCGCATTGGAAATTATCTGCGAAGAGAGATCGTTCGAGGATGCGGATAAATACCTATATATCCACTTGGTATATATATAGGTACTTTGAGCAAAAGCAACAGAGAGGCTAGTAGCTAGCCTGCTAGCACCGCGAGTTATGATTAAAAAAAAAATTTATCCATGAGCCGAAACGACCAGTTTGCCCCGAAGCACAAATCATTCTGGAAAAAAAACTCCCCTTCTTACGACAAACGGATAGAGAAGAAGGGAGGGGGGCTAGCTGAAGAAGAAACGGAGTCATTATTAATTGATTAATTAATTCTGTATGGAGTATTTAAAAGGGTAAAAGAAAAGAAAATAAGAAGAGGAAGGGGGAAAAACAAGACCCTATCCAACAGCAAAGAAAAAAAACCCGCAAAAAGAAAAAGACAAAGAGTAATTCTTCATCATCATCATCATCGTCATCAGGAGGCCCACCCAACCACCCTTTTTTTCTTAATTTCTAGCTTGGGGTGGTTGTCTGTCTTCATTATTAGCAACCGGTCCCGTCCCATCCCATCCCATCCTGCTCTTTGTTGCAGAAAAAAATACATATCTTTCTTAGATCCCCATTAGGTCTTGATAAGACGATTTGCTGATGTGAAACACAAACACAGAAGAAAAAAGAGAAGAAGAATAAGAAAGAAAAATATAGACCCCAAACCAGCAAAAAACCCTCATTTGCCCAATTGCCCCATTTGCCCATTAAATTAGCACTGCTGCCCATTGGCATAACTGCTTATTATCGTCGCAATCACAGTGGAAAAACATGGAAAAGCATAAACAGTAATAAAAACATGATTCTGCTGCCACGGGGAAGTAGCCGAAAACAGCCTTGTATGGATTGGGTTGCTGGCTCGCAATAACAACAAAACGCCGGGACCGGTAGGTATGCCGTGTATACAATAATAAAAACGAATGTATATTCTGTGAGGTGGGGGGGGGGGACCCGTAAGACGAAAAACAACAATCCCACCTCAACAACAAAAAAAACAAACCAGTTTAATAAGAATCTATATGTGCTCATGGTTGATGCAGACGAGAAAAAACGAATGAAAAGAAGAAAAAAATTAATGAAGAGAAAAATTGCGGAAAAGTTGAAGAACTATTTAAGCTCTCTCTTTATTTTCCACGTAGCGACCATCCCCTCCATCCCCCCATCGGCCACTCTAGTTTGTACAAAGCCCAACTCCCATGGGCGTAACGAACGTAATGCAAGGTTGAAAAAAGCCTGCGCCAAACCAATTGATTTTTGATGACTTCCGGTAATCTCAAAGCGCCGTTGCAAAAGAAAAGAAATTCGGAAAAAAGTCCCTCCGCCAATCCACCGTGACGGCCATCCGAGCTATACCACGGGCTGTTTGAAAAGGCTTATATATCTCTCTAAGAGGAAGAGAGGGAATTCGGTATACATATTCGCAAGTCGTTTCTGCTTGGACAAACGTGCGTGGGTGCGAGATAATGATACCCGAATAGCAAGGACCCCAAAAGGTGTGACCAAAAAGAAGCCGCGGTATATTATGAGTAAGCGAAAAAAAAGACTTCCAAGGTTCCTTTATCCGCTTGATGGTTGAAATTTGTGGTATATTTGGAGGTTCACGTGACCTAGGAGTCGGGTGCGAGAGGGCCGATGGTTAGGTCAACGGAGGAGTTGTTGTTGAGAAGCGAAGAGAAGAAGAAAAGGTATCCAACGTCATTAAAGTTAAGTATGTCTTTCGAAAAGAAGTCGCTCAAAGAATAAAAGAAGGCTCCAGAATATGCCGTGAGTCATTAATAAAATCCGCTATTACTTCAAATGCTGTTTTCTCGGCAGGGGGGCGTTGCCAAGTATTGGTGGGTGCTTTCGGAAAAAGGGTGATCGAATGTGACTTATATTAGCGACCTGCTTCGAGATCTGAGTTGGCACCTAAGGTCTCGCCGTCCCACAGGGATTGGGCTTCATCCACAGGGCTTAGGGAGCCAGAAGATATAGAGGAAGACGATCCTACAGTCCATTCGTCGGAATCGATATGTATATCACCGTGGAAGTTTGCCAAGTCATAACCATGGTCGATTGGCGATTCCCCAATCTCCACATAATCGTAGTCCCACCGGAATGTCTTATCAGCCTGGACTCGTGGTATGAATCTTGACTTTGCAAAGTAAAACGAAACGGCGGCTAGGAAACCGCCACCTATCAGATCCACTGCGTAATGGTGTGAAAGATACATCGTGGACCACCACAGCCAGGCGGTATAGATGATAAAGGCGGGTCGAAGTTTGGGGAAAAGAAGGCTCAAAAATAGAGACTCGAGAGTTGCGTTCCCAGCATGTAGGGAGGGGAAGGCACCAAACGGTACAGGCGATGCAGTAAAGCCAGATGTATATATATCTATCCCGAAAAGTTCATCGATTCGGGCCAATCCACCGGGAGATCCTGGGATACCGTAGTGCGCAGGAGCTAGCCCGTATAGATTCTCGTACCACGGAGGGGAGCACGGGAATAAAAATTGAATGGTAACGGCAGTTATGCACATGAATCCAAAGGTACGAGCGAAAATTGGCGTCATCCCAGGGGGTCCGAAAATGAACATTATAATGGAGCATATAGCAGGAGCCGCATAGTGCATAATTCCGTAAGGAACCCATGCCAAGACGTCTAGGAAAGTATTCTGATGGGCGGAGAGAATATTGCTGAGATTGGCACCGTAGAAGATATTTTCAAGTGCTGGAAGAACGCGCACCCATATTGGAGGCCGCCAGTCACTGGGAATAAATCTGTTTAGTGAGTGGTATAGTGTTAGCTAAATGAAATTCATACCATAACCGTCGCGCAAGTAAAGTAGCTGCCTAAACGAGAAGAAAGAAAAAAATCCCTAGGTATGGAGAGTGGGAATAAACATACTGGCAGGCATAGAAATAGATGAGCCAAGCAACGATAGGGAGAAAAGGTAAGAAGAATTGGCAGGTGACCGGGAGAAGCAAGGACGATATCAGCCCAAAGGCAACCAAAGTTTTGGCAAAGGGGCCAGGCGATTCGATAACGCAGAGCGAAAAGATGCCCACAAAGAGGAGTACGAGGTACTGTCCATCATATACACTCCACCGATGAGCTTGTAGAGTCTTCAGGGTGTCGAAGGGTGAGAAGGAGGCGTTAAGAGAGGTTATTGTTGAGGACGGAGACACGCGACTTCGTAATTTTGATCGCAGTTTCCGGCGCACGCGGTGGGGGAGAAGCATTTGTATGGATCGCCATGGTATTACAATCTGGACCTTGCCGAGATAATTTTGCGAATTATCCTTCCACGAGGGAATCACAGGGTTCATCGCACCAGCCATTGTGGAGGGCGTCGCTGGACCAGTCGAGAGAACGGGTACAGGTTGGGCGGAGGAGGATGGACCAGGCAGCCGGCCAGCGAAAGGGACGAGGTGGGCGATCTACGGCGTTTAAGAACGACGTAGAAGGCAGATGACAATCCGGGAAGCGTAGGAGGGAGTGTCAACGGCTGGTGAGAGAGTAGCCCTGCGACTGAAGATGGGGGGAGGAGTTCGAGGGAAGCTAGGATATCGCGGTGTCACCAAGCAGCCGACATCAGGGAGGGAAGGTTGATGCTGTATTGGTTTGACTGATAGTCAGGGGATAGGAGGAGAGAGGAAGTGTAAGAGAGAGAGACAACATAAGGGGAAGAGAGAGAAAGGGAGAAAGGGAGAAAGAGGGAGAGGGAGAGGGAGGGATCTAGTAGGAAGAGAAGAAGAAGAAAAGATGAGGTTGAGGGAGAGTAAGAAAAGAGACTGTGGCTGGCAGGAGACGAGGATGAGGTCTGGCGGGTTTTTTTATTGGTATTGCGCGGGTCGGCTAGACGATACCTAGGAATACCAAGGGTACCAGGGTTTGGTACGGTACGGTAAGATAAACTTGTGCCTGTAGTGGACTGGGCTTGGCGCAGTATTTTACGAGACCGGATATCAGAATACACCAGAATACCACTTGTTACCATACCAGCCGGGCGGATGAGGCGGAATAGACGGAGTTCGGGGGTTATCGTATTTTATAATTGTTGATCACACATCTACTTGCATGCTGCTGCAGGATTATTTGATGATGAGAATCATGAGATAGATGATGATAAATCCATCCATATGGATAATGGCAGTGTCTCTTCTGCAGTGCTACGGTTATTTGTTTAACAGAACATACAGTACTCCATACAATGTGTTTGTGGCTTTCCAGGGGAGGACAATGAGTACATGGGCTTTCAAAGCTATCTACGGAGTATACGGAGGTATTTATTTACGCATGGCTGATCAGTATATGGAGTATAAGGAGTACAGCCCCCTGACAGCTTACAAGGCCTCAGGAGCTCTGGCGCCTCCGAGGAGACCAGCCCAGGAAAAGCTGAATGCATTCGATGGAGAAAAATTGAGAATTGCAGCCAGTGAGAACCAATTGGCTTGGACAAGAAACAGTCGATGCTCAAGCTACGGATGTTTAGTTGAGCAGCTACAAACCAACCAATTGGCCGCTGACTCGCTGGCTTGGCTAGGGGGATTTTTGTTTCGTTCTGGTTTGACCAGCCGCCGTGTTGAGGCCGAATTCAGTCCTGTTGCAGCTACTGCTACTAGCTACTAGCAGAGCTAAGTTAAATGAGCTGCTTGGCACATGCAAGCCAGAACGCCCTCTGTGGTAGTGGCTGTGGCTTTTACGCGAGCTGTGAATGGTATTTACAATACGGTATTTAACCTGCTTCTAATTCTCTCCTCCGTTCATAAAAAAAATTCATAAAACCAAAACTTCCAAGAGGTAAGCTGCAGATCCTGTGCTAATTGTGCTATTTGTGCTATTTGTGCTATTTGTGGGTCCCCCTAGGTGCCTAGGTAGTTACTCTGTACAGACCCGTACAGCAGCGGGAGAAAAGAGACACCGAACACCGTGCATCTTCTGTATTCGGGATGTCTTGCTCGGTAAGGATCCGGTATTTCTAGCCACCGCTTGCCATTTCATTTTTGATACTTCAAAAAAGGTCTGCATCCAGAAAAGGTAGAATGGATGGAAAAGGGAACCAGAAAATACTCTGGATGATGGATGATGGAAAAAACTTGGGCAAATGTTGAAATAACCACATAAACAGAAAGCCAATCATGCGCTTGTTGTCAAATTCCCCAATAATATGGGCCTATATAAACTCGGCGCTCTCTACGTATAATTTTCCGCTTCTATCTATTCCTCCTACCAGCCAGGAGCTATGATACGGATTCAGTCCAATAATGAATAGCTAGGTAAAGCGTCAATTCGAGCAAGATCTCATGACAATTGTTAGAACTTATCATGATCGATTTGGCTACTCCGTATAGTATACTCCACATCTGTACTCCGTACGGATTGCCCGGCTATGCAGTTATTAATACTGGGCTGCAGCCTAAGGAGAGCTATCAGATCATCGGATTGCCAGCAAGAAAATTTTTATAACTGCCGGCTTGTATGCTTCAGGGACTCTCCTTGCATGCAGCCACGCCACGTACGGGCTACATACATGATACATATGACGAAAAGCATGTCCGCAAAGCCACTGCTGAATATTTGAATTTCAAAACAAGGCTTTGAACATGAGCCACGCGACACTACCACGACAGATAACGACCGAAAGAGGGCTAATTTCCTCGTACACGTCATATCTTCTAACTCATAACTGACAAACTTCAAATATCCAACAGATATTGTGCGACGATAAATAATAAACGCCTATTGGTAACGATCGTGGGGTAATTGTATATTGCAAATGTGCATATATGTAGCTACTCCTCCTTGGTATGGGGGAAGGGTTTATCCATCCATAACTAACTCTTCGATCGCGAGAACGTACCTTGCAAGGCCTGCTACTATTGTCCATTCAGAACATTACACCAACCACCAAACATCAGCATGCTAAAATACACCAACCAAAGGCAAATCCTATGCATGACATGATGGTTGGGCACGTGCGCATTAATCCCGTGCAACAAACAGGGACGTGGGCAAGAACGAAAGAAAGAAGTGGTGTATCTTCTCTCCGTCCTGTAGCCGCCGAGTCTGGCGGTGAGCGAAGAGGGTGGATATAGAGGGGGACATGGGTATAGTATTTAGGGTGATCGATATACATATATATATAATGCTGTTAAAACCGCTCCGTGGATATATTTATAGAAACTGCTTTTCAAAATCCTGGGACAATTGAACCTCGAAGACGCATAAGCCTATATCCTTGGACCTTGATGGAGGGCGGCACCGGAGGCCGGATCAAAGCTCACTCCGCAACCCAATCAATCCCCTTGTTCCTTAATCGAACCTCTAGGTAGATTCCTCGCTTTGGTGCCTCTCGCCCACCGCCTTATGTTTATATGTATGCAGATAGTTACTGCTTGCTAAATTTTCGACACACAAGACAGCAAGGACCAGAGACACTAACTGAGTCAAACGATAACAGCCCCCTGTTTTTTTCTGTTTTTTCTCCTTCTCGTTACGAGAGATCTGGACTAAAACAGTGGAGGGGTAATCGTAAATCAAAAAACGAAAGTTCTGACATTTCCTCAGCGATGATCTACATACAGGCTGCAGCTGGATTTGTTTGACTGATCATTAATAATGCGGGGTAACTATTTAACTCAAGTTTTTAACTTAAGTTTTTGCTAAGACAAACGCCTCTTGACTCCACCGACATCATGATGTTCTGTCCATACATACGTCCCATACATGTCACGGGAATCGCGGGACGATGTGGTAAATGGATGGATGTGCTTGCTCTAACGGATACCTCGGAGAGTGAGATTGATAATGCGTTTGCTAGCGGGGGCGGGCGGTTAGTTAGGAAAATGACATCAGCCGCAGCACTGGCAGTCTTGGTTTTGCTTACCTTTTTTTTTACGCAGAAATTGCTCATCGTAGCAAAGGCAAGAAAGCTGGGCATCTCAAGACCCGTAGCACTCTTCTAAGGGATGTTTTGTCATAATTGAGGGGTAACTTTTACCAGATGGTGGTGTGCGAAAGTAAAAACCATTTGAGAGTCATCAAGGCTTGACTCAGCTTCTCAAATTGCATGTTCAAGATACCTAATAGGGGTATGTGCTGCGGACCCTCATGTATGTTGCTGAAGATCCCGTATGCTTATCTGTATCAGTTGTCCGTATATTCCTAGAGAAACAATAGCAGTTCATCTATGATTTTTGACTGGTTAAATTTTCCTACTAAAAATTCTTTAACATTTCTGCTTGCATGGATTCTTACCTACATAGGTCACATTGATGTCTAGGTAATTTTCTGCCTCAGATATTATTAACCTTCGAAGAATACAGTGGTGAAAGCGTATCGAAACAGGGGAAATAAAAAGACAAAAGCTCGTTTTCAAATTCAAAAGTAAGACTGGAATTAGGTTCCACGCTCGTCATCCTGAGAACCACATATAATATACTCCGAACATACCCCGAACATCATACCTTCCGCACAACACCTTCTAGACACGTTGGGAGTTAGTATCGATCTTTAACCCCCGCCGCATATTCGGAAAGCCATTACCCCGATTGCCGACCAGCATAGTCAGGGTTCAAAACGGAATCGAGCCGGCGTATCACAATCACAACAAGGAATCGCGGCTACCCGCATTTACACGCGGGCGGGTTCGTACTCGCATCCATTTGCCGAGACTATGCAAGGCAGCATAGGTAGTCGACCTGGCTGGTTGTGTGTATTCTAAAATTTGGGTTTGCGAATACGAAGCGGAGCGGACGGATGGGCGTCAAGCAGGCGCATGCGTACCGATGGAACAGATCCACACATACATCATACATCATATGGCATCGCGTGCTCGATGATGCTCGATATTTAATAGATATTGGATATTCGATCTCAAGCCTCGGGCATGTAAAATTGATGCGATTGGTTCTGGAGCTAAGATGAAAATGCGACGGGCTCAAATTTCTCTTTACCAACAACGGTCCTGTATCTGGTTTTCTCCAGGTATTCGCTGGCGATGTTGCGCATTTTCATCCGGTGTGCTTCGTCTCCCTCTAATTCTTGTGTATGGAATTAGTTGGAACTCGGGTCCCTTCCCCGGGGAATATCATTATGCCGTATCCGCTGATTTCTGTGGATGAGTTATTTACTCTCCTAGTAGGCTCGATTTGATATTGCTATTTTACGGCCATTGGGTCGATCCTGGTACCAGCCTCCTCGTGCGCGACGCGATGATTGTGAAATGGGAGAACTAGTTTATCTGGTCATTGAGCCATGGATCCTCAAGCAGTTCCTTTGCCGTCTTTCTATCTTCTGGTCGCCATTGAAGCATCCCCCTGATAAAAACCAAAAACATTTCTTTATTCTTTCCCTCAAGAAATTCTTCCGACTCCTCCAAGCTTGTTTGCTGTGGGGGCTCGATGCCATTCTTCCACCGTCCTGCGAATGTTTTATATAAGCCTCTTGCATTTGTTTATTGCCTCCAGCAAAGAGAGGAAATACATACCATCTTCAGTAAAAAATTCAGGGCTCCGTATTCCACGCTTGAGCATATCTAAGGGAGGCGGCCCTAGAATGCTAATTACCTCTGCAAGATGGGCACGGGTGGAATAACTTTTCCCGTTAGGATCATTGCCATGGAACATATGCTTGCCCTCAAACAGATCCCAGATCTGAATATATATATTTTTCACTTATTAGCAATCTCGAAGGAGCTGGATGAAGTGGGAAGACTACAAAGCAAAAACATACCATGACCCCGACATTCCATATATCAATAGGATAGCTCCATTCGGTTTTCAACATCACCTCTGGCGATCTGTAAATGTTGGGTTGTGCATCATGATTTCTCCTCTCATCTCCACGCACAGCGGAGCCAAAGTCACTTAGAATTACCTGGCCAAATGTCTTTGGTAATTCAAGCCGCCGGGAAGCATACACTGGTATACCGTTGATAAATTTTCGCGGTGAAGGGCTTTCCAGTTCAGCCTTAGCAAAGCTTTCAAGAATTGTCTCATCAGCTATTTCTTGAAGGATGTTATCACCCTTGATGTCTAATCAGGCTATGGTTTAGCAGCTGTACTGTACATCTTGAGAAAATGAAGTACCTTCTTACCTGTATGGACAAGCTTGCATTCAGAATGAAGATAGTCAAGTGCAAGAAAAACTTGCATAAGACCAGCTCTGAGTAGATCTTCCGTAAATCGATGACTAGGGTTGCGGTAGAGTAGATCCCTGAAGCTCTCCCACATAGGCTTCTGAACAAGACAATGATGGTCACCTCCAGGGCGAGGAATCGTGAATACATCTAGTGCCGTTCTCACATGGGCATAGCCAGGATGCAAATGATTTCCTTGATTCAGATACTTATAAATCTGAAACTCTTCCTGATTAGCTTCATCACGCGTATACACTTTTAGCGTCACATATCGATGGCCTCTGCTTGCGTTAGCTTGTCATATCTGACCATCCGTCTGACCATCGGAGGGGGGAAACCGACTTACTCAAGATCGCGAGCGAGCCACACGGTGGAGGTTACCCCAAATCCCAGCTTACCGACGATCTGGTATTTGGAGCTAAAGACATCACCGATGTTGACAGGGTAATATTGCCCTTTCTTGAACTCTTCAAATCGTTCCTCACCAAGCTGATCCTTGACAAGTTCAAAGCCGCTCTTTGGAAAACACATAGGAGGGGAGGGAGCTCTTCGAAAGGTGGACCTGGCCCATTTGAGGAGAGAAGCCATGATGAAGACACGAAGAAGAAGAATGGGATATGTTTGGGCGAAGCTGGCCAAAATATGGAGGACAACAAGAAGTCTCGTCTGGTTCTTCATGGAAATGGTGACTAATATCATCTTGGTTTGACAAGAATCAACCAAGCCTAACGCTCTTTGCCGCTTCAGCTCAGCAGGACTTGAGCTAAACTTCCATCATACTGTCAGATTCAAGTCGTGGTGAAACATTGGAAACCATTGGCCTCTAAGGATGTCATTTCTAGCCACCTATAGTGGCTGTTTCGTACATACAGGCCGTTTACATCCCCAATCATATACGGCCTCAGGGGTTACTCCTTGGCTTTTTAACTTGTTAAGCGCTCTCGAATCTGATCCATCGCAGTCAGTTGGGATTTAAACCTGGATCTATTTCGACATAAGTCACCACCTAAGCGCCAGACTTCAGAGTTTGTTGTAAGACAGTTCTATATACCTGTTAAAAATGTGGCGAAGTCCAGCCTGGAGTAAGCGCCCAACCTTTGAAGATACAATATCAAGATCGGAGCGCTCAGCCTATGAGATGTGGTGTCCCTATCATAAAATGGTGGACGTTGCGTGATGTTGCGTGATGAAACATGCTGGCGGCACCATTAGACATACGAGCCGTCCAGCTAATTTTAAACATGAGTACTTCAACCCTTGGGGCCAAGCGTTTAATGGATGATTTCAATGGACAGGAAGCAGGAAGAAAGACAGACCTACCCGTCGCTGTTTGGATTGGAACAAGGACTGGCGGACTGTTGTTTCGGGTCCCCCAGAACAGAAACTGGGTATTTCAAATCAAGGCGAAATCGAGGTATAAAGACAGCTTCATTTCCGAGTGAAATGAAGGTACGAACCAGATAATTGGCCTTTTCCCCACATCTTTTTCACATTGCTTGAAACTGTTGACATTCAACTTTTGACGATTTTTTCAATCCAGTCAGCTCGTCCCCATCCGAACAAGACCCTACCTCTACCAATATACCGACAAAATGTCTCGACTAGCTGTCAACTAGATCACCGCTGTGCTATAATTTAGATCGCTAATAAAAAGAGTTGTAGAGACTTGGCAAACTGTCAAGTATCAATATCAAGCATGTATGACCCAGGACTAGTCATCGTATCAAACTAACTTGAAGGCAGATATCAGGATGATAACCCTGTCCACAAATCCCATTTCAACCCGAAAGATAATGAGTGGATTATTAGTGCAGAGATCTCGGGTGCGAATGGTAGGAAGGTCTGCCATATTCACGAGGATGGGACTGGCACAACTAAGAAGGGGGAAGAGAGGTGTTAACTATTGCTAACTCCACTGGCGTCGGGGGAATGATGTTACTGTTCGACCAAAGCTGTTGGCTAGGAAAGGAGTTTTGTTTTCATTTTTCTAGTACGTCGGAATGAAAGTGTATATGAGAATTATATTATTGAAATCTTCCTTGTGCGTGCTCCCATCAGCTCTTTCGTGGCGGGGCATGAATGGGATGATATCTACATGCTCTCGCCCGATAAATGTTTTTCCGCTCTTGCGAATTTTTTTCTTTGCGTTAATGAATATACCTGAAGGGAACGTCATCCCAACGTTCTTAACAGTAGCTGCAGAGGAAATGGAACCTTTTGAGCCAAAGACCCTTCAACAAGCAAATAATGATGCAAGCTGGCTCAAATGGGGAAAAAGCAATGTTTGAAGAACTGAACTCGCTCAATCAAAACAAAATGTGGGAGCTTGTTAATCCTCCCAAAGATTGGCAGACTCTCAGTGGTAAATGGGTCTTCAAACTCAAGTGAGGACTGCATGGTGAAGCCATCCATCACAAGAGTAGATGAGTAGTGAGAGGCTTTACACAAGAAGAAGGTATTTACTATGATGAAACTTTTGCCTCAGTTGTCAAGCCCATGAGTTACAAAGTTCTTGCATCACAAACTTTCTATGTAATCTTTACTTTGAATTAATCAGTGCTGATCTTGATATATTCATTCAGAACAAAATATACATGTACATCATGATGTATATTGATGATCTTCTGACTGTGAGGCCAAGTATTGCAGAAATAAAGAAGATCAAGCAGAGTCTCAGAAACTGGTTTCAGATGACAGATCTAGAATCATGCAGCTACTATCTTGAGATATTCATTTCATGAGACTGTCAAAACAGAATACTATATCTGAGTCAAGAAGTGTATATTGACAAAGTCATTCATCAGCTCAGAATTAGCAGCTGCACTTCTGTTAGCACACTGGTAGAAACCTTCTCACTTTCAGAGAATAGCTCAGAATACAGCTGCTCTTCAGATCAAAGAATTGCATATCAACACATCATCAGATCTCTGATGTACATTATGCTTGAAACTAGAAGAGACATCACATATGCAGTCTCTGTGACTAGCAGATATCTAGCAAATTCTGAATCTCAGCATGTAAAGCTCACTCGGCGCATTCTGTGATATCTAAAAGACACAAAGAGCTTCAGACTTATGTACATTGTACATGTACATGTACAAAGACCAGCCTCAGATGCTTAGAGGCTTTACAGATGTGAGCTGAGATGGATGTTGTGACATAAGATGATCAACTGCTGAATATCTCTTCAATATCAGGAGTGCGGCAATCAGCTGGCAATTGAAGTGCCAGAGTGTTGTTGCCCTCTCAACCTGTGAAGCCGAATTTCTAGAGCACATGCAAGCAACCAAAGAAGTGATCTGGCTGAGAAGACTCCTCAACGAGTTAAACATGAGCCGAGGAAAAACTGCAATGATCATATGTGGTGACAACCAGGGAGTCATTGCTCTGTCCTTGAATCCGCAATACCATATGGAAATCCAATGTAAGTGGCAAGGAGAGATCCAGGGCCTTGAAACAGTGGAATTAAAGTAGCAAATTGCTGATGAATCTTGCACGGGAACGATTCGAATGGTTTCGGAGAGAGCTTGGTATTGAGTAATACTCGCGATTTATAGGTCTTGGGTAGAAACTAAAGCCGCACCGGCACCCTTTCCTTCTTTTGCCTTCAAAAGAATTGTTTTTTTGAAGGTTTTAACTAGGTCCGTCACAACCGTGGCTTGCCAAATCAGCTTGACACCCTGACACGTGGCAGTTTACTCCGTACTTTAAATTCTATGCCAAGATGTTGTTAGTACACATTATGTTGGACGTCTGAGTGGTTGTATTGGCTGCTATGTGATATGTGCTTGGGTACTAGAAAGCCTAGAGCTCTCACACATTAACCCCTTATCTTGAGAAATCACATGACTGAACATCTTGTAAATTACCTAGGTACCACACCGGATTCATTCGCCTAGGTTTATTTAGCAGCCCAGGAGACCTTGACAAGCCTCATGTCTACCCATAACCGTTAGCCCTTAGGCCCTTAGTAACATGGGAGTACTCCCTGAGATGACTTGCTTCAATTCCTTCTTATGCTTAAATATGTAGGGTTAAAAACAAAGTATTACGCCTAAACACCCACCGATCTTGCATTCAACGCCGTCTTGGTAGGGTGGAAAGGTTGGTCTGGGGTGAAGGGCGGCGGCTAATTAGCAACTTCAACATCATACAACATAAGCGTCACACTCCTACATTTTGTTTCTTCTTGATGAGCTTTCAGCCTTCCCTCTGCCTCAGTTTCCAAACAATATTTGAAAAAAGCAAGCTCAACACAAGAGTGGACAATGGACGTTAGGGAGCTAAAGGACGACCTTGCTGAACTCTTATCGCAATAGATCATCCCACTGGGTGCGAAACATCCCATTTTTTATGAATGATCGCGCAAAGATACTGTGGAAACTTGGCCCGGTCTTCACAGAACGCGAGACGTATGGAGATGATGATCTCTATGGGACATATATAACAGAGACATGTGGTACATGCGTCACAACTCAGGTTGAGCCCAATCCCGGAGTTCAGGGCATTGCCAAGATAAGAATGCAGTATGCGGACATGACCTCCAAGTCTCTTGTCTCCCACAACTGTCTGTTTCTAACCTTGGCCTGTGTAGGATCCCTGATGACCCCGGAAACCCTTCATCAGCCAAGCCTCAACACGGGAGCTCTCGCGTTGGATTTGACTTTTATAACCATAACACACTCACCAAACTTGGTTGCACCTGTATTCCAAAACTCCTAGACTATGCACTTCTCATTCAAAAAGAGGCAGATCCTCTTCCGGGTGGCTTCTTTTTCTTCCTTGTGATGGAAAGATTACCAGGGCGCAACTTGGTTAATTTCGCTGATTTCCCCATGTCCGAGAGGGACCAAGTCCGGTTGGCCTTTGCTAAGTCAATCCGGTGAGTTATCCCTAGTCCTGCGATTCTCATCCCATTGCTTCTTTTCGAAATGATTTTTCCAGGTTAACATAGCATTATATTGCCAGCGAATTCTACGCCTTCAGGTTCATGCATAATGACCCTGACCGTCGCAATCTAATGTGGGACCCTGAGAATAAGATGTGGTATGTGGAATAACCGTACATACCCGTGCACAGTTTTATCATTGCTTACCTTGACTGTATCCTGCAGCTACATAATAGACCTCGAAGATGCATATCAAATCAATGACGACGAGGAGCCCACCAAGTTCATGCCTGAGCTCCATTACCGCGAGTGGGGGATAGCTGGCCCTGAAACCAACTGCCACATGTATGGCTTGGATCCAATGGTCCCGCATGATGGCAAGTGCATTGACGACCCCGATGATGAGATACTTGAGAAGATGGCTGCCGATGCAGCCGGCAAGGAGCTTGTGTTCGGAAAATAAACTATCCTTCGTACGCTTTCTGCTGTCGCCCTTTATGCGAAAGGAAATCAGGGATATGCAAAATGACCCTCCGTGGACAGGGTGGGATCCTTCATTCAAGGTCAAGTGATGATCTATATTTGCGCATCGAATATTGATGTTAGGGCCTGGTTAAATGTTTAACCACAATCCCTTTTGTAAATCAACTGGGTGGAAAGCCAGATGATCTGTGCAGGAATCAAAGAAGACTCAGTGCTTTACATCACATATGTTGCTCCAGAACAATTATATCTACAAAGCAGCTTCTGTTGAGACCACTGTAGGGCAAATAGAACAATTACAAACCAACTTCTATGGAGACCCCGTAGAGCAAATGCCGACCAGTGGGTATTGCTGCGAAGACGGTGCAAAAAAATAAAAAAAATAGAATACATCTGCTTGTTCAGGAGCGAAAAAGGGCTACACACAAATGATAGTTTATCCCTTCAAAAGCAAAGGGAAAAAAAGGCGGAGTAGGATGCGAGCAATTGTGAATGATCTGTGAGACTAGCAGGGGGCTCCAGACCCACATGGAATCCCCAGCATGATGATTGGGCTCGCGTCGGTTGCCGGGTGGGAGTTCGGCCACAGACAACCAGTGCTGACACGCAATTCAGAGCCAGGCCAGGCGAGCAGTAAAGAGCTTTAGTCTATACCATCTATACAAGGACATAGCCGGGAGGGGAAATGAGAGACATAAATCAATGTATGTACAGTGGGAGGTCATGTATTGATGTGGTGGACCACTGCTGTGTGATTCTGCAGGTGCATCTCATTGTGAAGCTCTAGGTTGCAGAAGATGCATTGTCTGGAAGTGCTGAATGACCCCTCCATGCTGAGCATATTTTTTTCCACACTGAAAGCATGCAAGAGGACTCAGTGCAGGCTCAACGTGCTTCCTGACTATCTGGCACTTTTTCTCTCTTAAGAAAGAAGATAGTTATTTTGTATGTAAAGCTGTGTATACACTATGCCTAATTGATTTTAGAGGTGGTGTAATTAGTAGCCAAGTAGCAGTGTACTTCTGTATGTTAAAGCAGTGTACACTACGGACCGTATACCTGATTTAAAATAGTCATTTCTTGGCCGGGTGTCCAGTGTCATTATCAATTCTGTTTTAAAATAGTGATAAGAACAGGACAAATATTGGTGAAGTTGATACTTAAATATAATGAGCTAAAGGGTAGTATTGTCCTTTCTTGAAGGCTTTGAATCATTCCTCGTCAAGCTGAGCCTTGACAGTTTCAAACAAGCTCCTTGGAAAACACATGAGGGAGGGAACTCTTCGAACAGTGGTTCTGGCCCATCTGAGGAGAGAAGCCATACCGAGATCACGAAGAGTATAGAGAAAGTGGGTGGGATATGTTTGGGCGAAGTAAGGGAAGAATGTAGAGGGCGAGCGCAGCGGCGTAGGGGTGACAATGAATGGGTCAAATAACGCTCGTCGAGTGTATTTTTTTTAGGCTAGATTACACTACATTAAAAAATGCGAGGTTGGAATTTGACACATTCAACTATTTTCTCTTGATCAAAATTGTTTTAATAAGAGAATAAGGTGGCGTGACATAATATTGCGCATATAAAGTTGACTAACCAACACATAAGCTCAGTTAACAAATAGTATTTATGCATTATGTATACCCGGGTTTTGTTGTATAAACCATGGGCAAAAGAAGTATATAAGAATAAGAAAAGTTAGTAAGAAAAAAAACCCCGAAAAATCCACCCGTGTTCGCCCCAGGTATTCACGTAAATGCAATCGCCCGCGTTTCTTCCCAAGCTCAAACCTCCCAATACCACATAGACGGCCTTTTTAGGTACATGCACTACAATAAGACTCAATCATTGCCCCGCCAATGATCTCCGCAGCAAGTTTCTTACTTCTTCTTATTCTTCCGGCTTCCCTTCCCGCGGCTAAGCAGCAGTTTCGCAGCGTGCTTATAACCACCAACATCCTCAATGGCCTTCTTGAACTTCCGCAACTTATTCAGCATGCCCAGCTGAACAAAAACAGTTCATTTCTCCATGACACAGTAGGCGATGGCACCAGCGCACTTGGTGACATTCCACATATATCATCCTAGCTACGGGCGGTGATCAATTTCGAGTGGCCCTTAGGCTTCCTCAGCCATTTCTCCGTTGCATCGGAGCCTATGTTAAGCATCTTATTTGGGATTTCGCTCATGAGCCTGAAGTCCTCTTCCAAGTCTTCGGGCCTTAGGTGCTCGAAGTCATCCTGATCAATGTCGCTGTCATTGTTCATGTTGAGCTTGAAGACTCTGGCTGGCTCTGAATTGGCATCGCACCGGACAACATGCTTGGTGGAGCCGAGATTGTTGTCATTGAATTCAGGAAAGCTGCTGAGGGCGGCGGCGTTCACACCTGAGAATAGGTGGATAGGTGGATGGCAGTGAGGGTGAGGTAGGGGAGGAGGTGAGGCAGCATTTTTGCTGAGTAGGCCTTATTTGCTTCGATGCAATTGTGAGAAATGAAGGATAGGTAGGAGGCGCGATATCGGAAAGGTGTTTCCTCTTGAAGCGAGAAGGGCGCTCGCCTTCTGATCAGCTAGGTATCTTGTCCTGTAGCTGCTGCTGGCGCTTCTGATGAGAAGATAGATATTTCGAGGGTGTAGTTCTCTCCACACTCGAGCAGGAAGTGTGGCTATATTCCCGCTTCCTTCCCGTCCTCCAAATTGTGATATCCAAGCAAGATACGAGGCTCTGCCTCAAACTAGACCCAACTCCAATTCCATCTCAGGAAGCTATTCGTGACAAGATGGACAAGACAGACAGAGATATCGTATTGACCCGATTTATTTGCAAAGCGGGCCAATCTCCACCGAAAGATAGTCGAAAAGAATCCCGCGCAATCAAGCAAAAGGAAAAAGAAACAAAAAGAAGCTATCACTCCAGTAGTCGGCACGGCACTGCCTCAATCATGTTCACTTTCATCATAGGCGACCGCAAACGAGCTTCGAAACTATTGACGTCGACTGAGCGTATATAATGAACTATCTGAGACAATAAATGACGCGAATTGTTGTATGGGCAATCGGGGAATTGTTGGCAACGGTGACAGCACGTCCGTGTTCTCCGCTGATATCCTGCGGGTCGAACTTGTCGGCTGATCTTCATGAAACTATAGAGACTTTCCAGAGCTCGTATGCGTGTGGGAACGGGAAACATGTTGCATATAATATAAGTTGGTCGGGATCGTTATCCTCCACAACAAAGACGCTTTAAACCAGTCGCGTTTGGTGTCCGACAGTCTCTAGGTCTGATTTGGGTGGGTCGCTTGCACCTTCATCACTAGGATGGATGATTAATGATGGGCACAGCTGCAAGATGCTGTGAGATGTGCGGGTGTGGTTCATCTAACCAGGTATACAACTCAGGAAAGTAGGGGGTATCTGGGTGATCAGCGCTCAAATGTGGGCTGGAAAGTTGAACCAATTCATCTATTAAAACCCCAGCATCTCCAGCTTTTCCTGATGACTCCAAGATCGTGATTAGCTTGATCATGTTGTCTACAGTGTCAGGATCCTCTGGCCCCAATATCTGCTTTGTCATCTTCATCACCTGCACTCCTAGCTCTTCTGCTTCCTTCCACTGCTCCTGCCCATGGTATATTGATACCAGATTGCTCATTCTACATAGAGTGTCAGGATGCTCTGGTCCCAATATCTGCTTACTCATCTCCATCACCTGCACTCCTAGCTCTTCTGCTTTCTTCCACTGCCCCTGC